>NJDC01006087.1:43008-64542 GCA_002245475.1 Calephelis virginiensis
ATTTTATTATTTTTAAATAAAGGCTTACAGGACTCTAAGGGTCCGATGTCATAAATTGCTCGAATACATTTTTTTTGTACTAAAAACACTGTTTGTCATACAAGAGTTCATCCAAACTATGATGCCATATCTTAATACGGATGTCACATATGCATAATATGCCGTGAGGGCTGCATCTCTGCTTATATTGCGGGAAATTTTGCGAAGAACAAATACATATCTGTTAAGTTTATGACATAAGTGTTCTATATGCAACTTCCAGTTTAAATGACTATCAATATGAATACCAAGAAACTTACATTCATTTACTTCCATTATTTGTTGATTTTGATATTCAATGTTTAATGTTGCTCTCGTAGTATTATAATGGGATACTTGCAATAGTTTTGTTTTTGTAATATTTGCTTTCAAGTTATTTAATTCTAACCATTTGAAAACTAACTCTACTGATTCCTTCAGTTTTAATTGAAGTACAGTAATTATACTGTGCCTATTCAAATAGTTTACAATACGACTGAGTTATTCGTTGTACAGATACTATTCTTCGAAAACGTTAGTCAAATGTGGCCGCTAAAGGCGGTAGGTCGTAATAAGCAATGTCGTAAAAACCAAGTTTTTGATAAGGCGGTCATATAGCATTCAGCCGGGACCTTTGATTAAGGTCGATTGAACCAGCAAGTTGTTCTAAACGATGTCGCCAAAACGCTTTTGACTGTATATATATTAAAAGTTTTTTTTTTTTTATCACAAACAATTTTAAAATGTAATAAGCATTTATACACCTGTAATCACCTTCAAAAAAATGACCTTACAAAAAAAGGATCATTACAATTCCATTCATAAATGGCGGAGTAAACGCGTTCCAACATACGACAAAAAAAAACAAAATTTTAAGTACCTACCAAGACAATTATTTCATTCACAAAATAAAAGAATCAGTGCAAACAAAAGTTTAGTCAGCAGTTACTCTTTGCTATGATCAAATACCACTTGCTAATTAAATTCTTAGCTATTAGCATATTTTAAATCTACATCAACAAACCATTTGCAACTTTTGACCACGACAAGGATAGGGACTTGATCTTATGAAGTATTTATTAAAACAATTCTGTTCTTGATAAGGTCATTATCATTATACAATACTTATGAACTCAGGAGTAGTGAGCGCCGTTGGCATAACTTAACTATTTTAAATAGGGTCTTGCAAAAGCTGAATAATTATTAAATTAAATGATTGATATAATTATAATTTTCAATGAGCCCCCGACAAAATCTACGTAATGTGGCCAAGAATCATCTCGAACACATCATTGTTTGTACTTTGTTACTCCATCGCTTCTCAACACCTAAACTAATCACGATTCAATATTGGTTATGATGATCTGAAGATGAATCTAATCCCAAAGTAATAAAAATATAATATGCTCTTTAGTACATTGTCTTATAGGTATTTGTCAATGAAATTAATGGTTAGAATAAGTTGAATAAATTTAATAAACCCAGATCCACAAATCCAGATCAGATAACTAAATGTTTATCACATATCCTACCTCTGTCGGAAATCAAACCTGAGCCACGCGGTTGGTTTGTGACGTTAGGTTTGTATGCTAACACCTCAACCAAGAAGTTTTTAATTGAAAAAAAATATGGAAAGAACAATCTATCCAGTAGTTATTAGCAGCAGCATTAACTTGACGCGTCGGCACTGGCTCTTATATAACCAGGTGGAATAGACTAGCAACCTGCCAAAATTGTTACTATCATAGGGCTATTGCCGTTGTCCTCTTTCGGTTTGGAGAGTAGTATATCTGGTTTTTATTAACGCAAAAATCTATGTATATAAACGACGTGCATATTCAACAGTAATCGGTCAACTTGTTTTCCTTATTTAAACTGAGAATTAAAAAACTGATGTTTGTATCCAGACGGTCTATTTGAATGAATATAACCAGATCATCATCTTTGAATAAATCACACCTCAAGTAAGCAAATAGTGCTTGATACTTAAGTATCAGGAGTCATTTGGCAGTATAAATATAAAAATACAGGTCACATGATAAGCGTAATTAAGAAAAAAAATATCTTCACGCCCTTATCCCCGAAGCAGTAGGCAGAGGCACAACAAGGCACCCACGACTGTCCCGGTGATAAGTGGCAAGCCTATTGCTAACCGGGCACATATCCAATCCCGAGCAACATTTTTTTTATTAGAAAATTGGAAAAACCCATTTCCTTTTTATTGCCCAACCCGGGAATCGAACCTGTAACCCCATGAAGTCAAGTTCATCACCTGCACCGCTAGACCACAGACTTAAATACGCAAGTAGTTTAATAAAACCCTAACCCTGAAATAAAAACATATGTCTGCCCCTGCTGGTGATCAAACTTGAGCCTCACAGATTCACTAGAATTCCCCGTTTAAGAGTCTGTCTAGAAAAAGCGTTAAACGAGCGTACAGAAACACGCGCGAGTCCGTAGCGGCTGGTCGTCAGCGTTTAGTTTTAAAATGGAACGTAATAACTTCTATAATATGGAACTTTGTGTGCTTATTTTGACCATATTAAAATGGGTAGGTACTTGTAATACAGACATTTAGTTCTAGTCTATCATATTGAATTTATAGAATTGGATTTGACTTTTCTTTGTTTAATACGATTCTACAGCTAGTATATAATCCCAAACACAACTGCTGTATTCGAGCCTTCAGGCAGGTTATTCAAGTCCCTCTTTGTGTATAAACACTACGCATGAATGGGTATGCGCGAAAAAACCTTTTCTGGACAGGCTCTTAAGAATTTATATTAAACACTCGTATAACGAGGCTAGGAAGTATATTACCTACTAGCACTTGCAGTTCTTGCAAACAGCCTAGTTTGAGGTTAGATGAACAACATTTAGCGTAAGAACAATACAAACACAATCGGAACTCACCTGCAGCTGTTATTGTGTAAAATCCATATTCATAATCCACTTGAATTGTATTTGGATCACTGTTATTTGTGTTCCCCAACACCACAGTTGTATAGTAACATACTCCAACAATAGCAATCACCCAAAAAACACACATTATACTTGGTACTGCATTTCTCCTTAACATTTTGATGGCTTTGCTATTAAGACTACTGAGATTTATTAATATACCGATACAAGAACATATTAATACCATGAAGCATAGTAAGATAAGTATTCTCATGAGGGTGATGATCTCTGGTGTTGTGCAAGGCGGTAGACCTGAAAAATTAGGACAGATAAATTACTCACAAATATTTGTAACAATAAGGTCAAAGGTTAAGATGTAGCAAAGTATTTGAGGTAAGGATTCATCATGTTCAACCACAATGTTTGATTATAACCAATGAATTGCCTATATGATATACAAATAAAATTGCCTCTTCCGTCTTGACACCAAATCATGTGACAGACATCTTTACCAACTTGTGGGTAACACCAGCCTTCTTTAAAATTTAATTGAGTGTGATCTCCAATGATTAATGAATATATACACACTTTGTAAAAAAAACTGGTATTTTAGCCAACTTATCCCACAAATATTCATAATAGGTTAGGAATGCACCATAATCTCTGTGGCGTCTACAGGACCGGTGTTTCTGACCACTGGGGAGTCTTTCTGGTCGTTTGTCTACCAACATTTTAAAATAAGTTATTTTTTAGGGTCAATGAAGATAAATAAATAAAAATATATTACAAAAAAATAGGTGAGTAACCTAGATTATGTTAAAAAAAATTAATATAACATGGCAAAAAAGCAGGCAGTTCTCCTGATGATGAGAGACTGTGGTTGCCTATAACAGGTATAATAGAGGTTACTAATGCATCATTCTTCATTTCTTTCATCTTATAGTTGAGGGTCTTGTGCAAATGTATCAGCTACCCCATCTTTAAGTACGGAATAGAATAATAATTGGCACTGAAGCGACAGGAACTTTCGACAAACTACACCAAAGGAATTATCCCGAAACTTAATCACTTGATACAGCAAACAATAAAACTGCCACATCCTATTGCCCACAAAACATGTGATGGTATGGCAGACAGGCAAGGTAATACGAGGGCCAAACTGAAAGTTTTTAGAACTGGCAACTTAAAAGCATTATATTAAAAAAATAAGTTTAAATTTTGAAAATAGAACTCTTTACCAATAATATTGAGTATACATTTCATACATTTGTCATTTGTTTTACGATTTGTGCGGCAAATTGAAAATTGTCTGTGCACGTCAGAATGAATTTAAGCCGAGAAAATTTTCGTGCAATGATTTTTTATGACTTTCGATGTCATATAAGTCAACAAGAAAGTTATGATAGACTTCGATTGGCTTTTTACGATGAAGCCCCATCTCGTGCCACAGTTCACAACTGGTTTAATGAATTCAAACGTGGTCGAACTAATCTCACCGATGATTTGCGTGAGGGGCGGCCTTTTACAGCGACGACTGAAGACAATATCAGTGTTGTGCGGCGTATAATAGAGACTGACAAAAGAGTGACCTATCAGCAGATTCGGACAAGTCTGGGCATAGGTATGAGTCAAGTGCACAAAATCCTCCATGAACATTTAGCAGTCAGGAAGCTTTGTGCCCGCTGGATACCGCATAATTTGACCGAGGCTCAAAAACTCCGCCATGTTGATTGGTGCCGAGAAATGATCCAAAAATTTAACGGAGGTGACTCAAATGCTGTGTTCGACATACTAACGGGTGACGAAAGCTGGATTTACTGTTATGATCCGGAAACCAAAAGACAGTCTGCTCAGTGGGTGTTTCCTTCCGAAGAGTTGCCAACTAAAGTGAAGAGAGGTCGAAGTGTTGGAAAAAAGATGGTGGCCTCGTTCTTCGGAAAGACAGGTCATTACGCGACAGTTCTCTTAGAGGATCAGAAAACGGTTAATGCAGAGTGGTACACTAACAACTGTTTGCCACTTGTCTTGGAAAAAGTTCGAGAGAAACGACCTCGCAGCAGGATCCTCCTTCATCACGACAATGCCTCGTCGCACACCGCCAGGCAAACGATCGACTATTTGGCGACCTCAGACGTGGAATTACTGGGTCACCCGCCGTATAGCCCCGACCTTGCACCTTGCGATTTTTATTTATTCCCGAAAATAAAAGAAAAACTTCGAGGAAAACATTTTATGGACGCCGAAGTAGCAGTGGCTGCGTTTCAAAACGCCGTCGAAGAGACCCCTAAGGCCGAGTGGGCAAGGTGCTTTTCTCAATGGTTCCATCGAATGCAGCGATGTATTGATGTAAATGGACGCTATTTTGAAAAGTTATAATAAAACTAATAACTTGCTAGAATGCTTAGTTTTTGATTTTCTAAGAACTTTCAGTTTGACCCTCGTAAATATATTATATGATGATGATAAAACATGGTATACTTATTAAACAACAGTTTACAACGTATACACAATATTTTTTTTTATACAATAAAGATTCTTAACCAAATTAAAAAAGTATTACTTGCAAAAAATTGTAATTCTTTTGCAAGTAATAATTAAGTTTTAAGAAACTTCTTAGTTGAAATGGAAATGTCTGATTTACAAATTAAGTTATAGATGAGAATCGGGAAAGCTCAAATGACTTAGGGGAGTCAAACCAATAGCAACAGGTGAGCAATAAAAGCATACAGCAAGACTTATTATTACAAAACAAACAAAGTTATCATAATTTAAAGATTTGGTCTAACATAATTGCGTATGTAAGCACCTAATGTAAGCACTTCCATCTCACCGATGATTGCTGATGCAAACACCAGATAAGTTGCAATTTGCCAACATAGTTTTTACCACTTAAGCAAAAGTGGATACTCAAGTGTTACAAATAAAAGTAGTGTTCAACGATGTTGGATACATAGAAAAACCCTTCGCTGCCACCATAATGTCACTACTTGCCAATGCCATTTTCTGGATTAGTGGGAAATCTTTTAACTTTTGAAGCAAAAGATTTTACTTTTTGGGTGCAGTTTGACGATGCGTCTTCAACTCCATGATGTCTACTAGAGAAATGTGTTCTAATCAATCATCGTTTGACTTTCAATCCTGTTAACAAAACTTACATAAATTTAAAAAAGTAAATATTACCATCAAAATTAGGCCTGCTGATTGGCTGGAATTCATTGTATTGATGTATATTTAGCTCACTATTATCATCATCTTCATCAAATGTAAAAAACTGTGTCAATGACAAACTTTGAGTACAATGAAGACCTTTTATACGAAACCAGCTTGGCTGAACCAATGCGGCACAAGTCAGTAAAAATGTAAGAATGTTAAAAAATGCAGCAATCTTATTTAGTTCCTTGTCTTTGAATGGAAAATGTATTTTTAAACCTGAAACCAATAAAAAATTTAGTTATGTTTCCAATGCTTTATTATACTAAAATTTACAATAATATGTTTGATTATATTAGTGAGATATAGGTATAGAGGCACTATTACTCACAGAGAAAAATTGTAAAATTGTACTACATATAAATTAAATGCAACCATAGCCTTACACGGCTACGTGACAGTGGCTCCACGTAGGTATAGCAAACAAAAACTACTAGGAATGGGATTTTTTCAAATTTTAATAAGTATTCAATTAATTTTTAATTTCTTGATAAAAAAAACAAATTGACATTAAAATTGAAAAAACTAAATATTGTTTTTTCAATTTTAAGCTACAATAACATTAAAAAAGTAGAAATTTTAGGGGCAACACAATTTCTTATCATTAATTGTTTTATCTTATCTTATCATTAATTGGTAATTGTTTTTTAATCATTTAATTCTTAATTTTTTAATGTTTCATCAATAGTTTTTTGTGTCTGCTGCAAATGCAAGAAAACAGTAGGAGCAGATTAAGAAATATTTTATAAATCACATCCATGCCTTCATTTGGCATTGTTTGTATGATAGTTTACGGACATTTTAAACAAAATTCATAGATTTCACCATTTTCTTAAAATCACTAACAAGGTAACCTAGAAAGTTTTCTGGCGTAACTATAATATGCTGAACATCCTTTTGTAAAAATATAAACACTTGAGACCAGAAAAAACACGGAATCTTTTAATTGGAATGATGGAGCAAAATCACAACTTACTTTACAAATATATCGTCACATACCAATTAATGTATCTATAAAGATGGCAGCTTCGGATTTCAAACAAACTTGCAGGCCTATGCAACTGGTTATGTCAAATAAATAATATGGAAAATCCGCAATTACTTAAATAATTGATATTGAAATAATTGAATAATGAGCTATTTATTAAAATGTAATGTACATAATATATTATAAATAAATATTTTAATAACACTTGTTTATATATTGATTTTTTGGTAGTGCAGCCTACAGCAGCACACCCACATGCAAATATTTTGTATGTGTTAAGTGCGAAAATATATCTATACAAGAAACAGGAGCCTGTATAGAAGCATATTAGTAATTACTAATTAATTAATAACTTTGCTTAATACATATTTCTTACATACTTACAACAGTTTTCAATTTTTTATGATCAAATTTTTGTTGTAATATCTGAAATATATTATCAATATAGCCGGGTCCAATTGCAATTTACAATGTACAAGAAACCATTGAAGTACCCATATAAAATTTCAACCCAATCAGTGTAGCCAATCAATAGGTTTATGTGACATAGGTACCTAAATACGGAAGGTTAATTATTACTACCCAATGTCCTGTTATCCATTGTCCTGTGGGAATGAAGTGTTGACCCACTGTAAAAGTAGTCTATGTTTATTAGATAATGTTGGCTTCTAATGGTAAAATAAAAAAAAATAAAAAAAAAGTAAAAAAAGTATCTTCACGCCCATATCCCCGAACAGGTATGCAGAGGTACAACCAAGGCACCCACGACTAGCCGAAGACACTAGGTCCCACAATGTGATAAGTGGCAAGCCTATCGCCAACCGGGCACATTTCCAATCCCGAACAACATTTTTTTTTTAATTAGAAAATTGGAATAATCCAATTTTCTTTATGTTGGCCGTCCCGGGATTCGAACCCAGGACCTCATGCAGTCAAGTCCAACACCCGGACCGCTAGACCACAGAGGCGATATGGTAAAATAATTTTCAATATCATTCAATACAAACAAGCCATCAACCAAATCTTTGCTCTACATCAGCGGTTGGCAACCTTTTGGCAGGCAAGGGCCACAAGGCAGCAAAATAAAGTAAAAGTGGGCCACACTTGCAATATTTACCCTAAAAGCCAAATATACCTATGTATAATTGGCCATGTCCCATAGAAAAAAAATGGGTGGACATTCAAGGGCCGCAAGAAAGACATCGACGGGCCGCAAGTAAGAGATCGACATAATTGGTCTTTGTATTTGTTTAAATACCTAAGACATTTGGTGAAAAACTTTCTAAATATGCTTGTACAGATGTCATGATGATTATTTTTTTATAAGTATAGAAAAAAATATCAGGTATGCATAATATGTGTCTGTGAAACTATCAAAATACACATATAAAATTTCAACCCTATTGGTCAAAAAATTTTGTAGTTCACTTAACAACAGCAACACCACCTACCTAAGCATGGAGGAGTAATTCTTCCATACCCTGTTGTTGTTTTACCTCTTTAGTCTTTACTCATATGAATGATGCATTTCACCACAGTATAAAGTATCCTATGTTTATTACGGATAATTCTAATGAAATAATTATTCGAATTGGTCCAGTAGTTTCCAGCCTATTCAATATGATCAATCAAATCTTTCCTCTTTATTAATTGTATATTATAAGTCAGGTCGCTATTGTGATATAAACTCACCCTATATTATATCTTACAACAACAATACTAAAAACGTACAACACCCACATTTTACAATACAAACTTCTATATAAAATTTTTAATAATTGTAATAATCCAGAATTATAACAGTAGTTTTCAAGCATATCTTTCTTCTGAATATTCAGAAATATTTAGGAAATACTTATTATACATATTTACTTAATTCTGTTTTAATACAATTTATGAATTTATTTAAGAGCAAATCTCTTATATTTGGCAGCTTGTTAGAGAAACATATGCATTGATCCACAAAAGAATTTTTAATTATTTTAATATCATATTGTTATGTACCTACCTGTATTGTTTTGTGGGTATCAATGGTATGGGTATCAATTTGAACACACTAGGAGCAGGGGTAATTAATTAATAGCTATTAATAGGAGACATCCTTGGGGGGAATACAAGTCTACACTCAAACATCAGTTTACTTTTACATGATAAATATAAAGTGTGTAATAACATTAAAATACAATTTGTTTAGCAGGCTAAATTAGTAAACAGCCAAGTATTTGTTTTCGAATTTCACAAAGGAATGTTTAAATACACACACGTTGAAACATGTGAATTTCAACTTGTTTATATTTTATAACTATTCTAGTTTGTATCATTGGAGAAGGGTTTATATTTAGGCTACTTTTATAAATTATTTTTTGAGGAAATAACGTCATACCTTGAATCCATGTTAGACAACCCATTATTCGATACCACAAGGGTCATACATCTGTAGAATCTTAGCGTCAACAAGGTTATAGTGTACAGGATATTTGAAACAAACACTATATGTACTACTTGAACACAAAATATTAAAATTATGAAATGAAATAATTATTTTCCAATAGACGACTGACGAACGAAAACACGGGAGACAATCATAAACAAAAAATCAGTGTTGCCACTTGCCAGTGGGGTCTTGTCAGAAATGACCTGAAATATAAAAAATGTAACCTTTTTGTCTGAAAAATAACCTTTTATTTTTTTCATGTAAAGGTATTAAAATTAAAAATAATAGAATATTGGTTGTATTGACTTTTAAAAATATCGATGAGTATTCGAGTACTTGCCAGAAATTCATGATTTTTTTATCCATATTGATACATACAAAACATGTTTTTTTTTGTTAGTAATTATAATGATGATGAGACTAAAATAATTGTATAAGAAATTTAATAACGACTGAAGAGTAAGTACTTACGTAAAAGAACGAATGCAGAAAGAACATCAGCATCTGAATTTTATAATCAAATGTTTTTTTTCCTGTCTTTTTAAATGAAATTTTCAAAAATGTTCTCTTGAAATGAAAATAGGTTTGTGAAAAAAATAGAAACCATCATCATCATCAGCAATACCTATCCTTATTGTATTTTATTCTAGCATGCATTCATGCATCCGATGCCTCAAATGTTGTGGCATTGTTTCCAACCGCTTTGGTAGCCATCAAAGCCACGGTAATATTATCTGTACAGTATTGTAACTCGGCCGTGTTCTTAAAATAAGTGCCTACAGAAGCGCGGTACGTAAGCATGAGATAGGGCTGTCTCTGTCGCCTACCAACAATATATTTTACTTGATTATAGATACCTGAAGCTACTTTACAATTTGTATGTTTTGTTTTAAGTGAAGATATATTATCATGATCCGAATATCGCGATATCGCAAGTATTGAAAGGGGCTATTACATTTGTCAATAATGTCATCATCAGTGTACAGTTGAATGTACTAGAGTGAAGTTGACATTCGATTAAAAATAAGTTAATCCGATTTCTACACGGATGACAGTAGAAAAGCAGCTATAGCAATAATACTCGTATTAACGTTGAAATCTAAAGAGAAGAGAAAGCGCCGGACTCCTTTGCAGAATAGACCATCTGCCTTTCGGCCAGTCAGCTCGTAATAGGCGAGCATAGGATTACCGTCACTAGCACCGTGACATCGTACTAGGTGATAGAATTTCGCAGCAAATCGTTCGGATTGGTACCTACCACCGCCTTACCTATTTCTGTCGCCACAACGTCAATGCTTGCCGTTGATGTGTTTCGGTTCGGAGGGTAAGGTAGCTTGTAAACTTACTTTGGGTCGAGGCTTAGCATCCCGGCCTCAGGTTGGCAACACACCACTACCGACTTTGGTGTTTCTAGACGGCATTAATTTCTTACCATCAGGAAATCTGTCTGCCAGTTTGCCTTTCATTAAAATATTATAAAAAACACACCTTAATATCACACAAGAAATGGTCTTGGGCTGTGATGTAGATGATTCCGGCAATTATTTAAAAAAAAATATGTTTAAGGTTCCACAGAGCTGGACACTTTTCATTTAAGAGAATAAATTCCTTTATGTCATTATTTATTTCGTTGACATTACTGTCAACGACACAGCGTATGCGTATTTTGTCACACATCGTCACTACCCACACGTTTTTCCGTCATGGCTGCAAGCGAATACTGACATAAAATATCTCGATGCGCTTACATTTCAATATTATTGAAGCCACGCCCCATGAATATCGTGGATTTCAAGATTTCCAGAAATCTTGTGATATTATCATGATACCGCGATACAGCATATTATTACACTATCAATATTATCATGGTATCGTGATATTATTGATAATGTACCCTATGTCAATAAATGTATGCACGTTTTAATGTTGATTTAAAAGAACTAGCTAGTTTAATTTATATGTCCCGTATTGATCAGGGTTCACTTCGTGGTTCCTGAGAAAGTATTATTAGGCGTATTGTGCAAATCTAGCACCACAAACCGCACCCGAACTTCACTCGGACGCAATGGCTGAAAAAGGTGAGGGGGTGAATTCTGACCGGGGCAAGTGAAATCACCAATGATCTTGTTGATAATGCTCATGTAAACTATGCTTGCCTCATACTAGTTTTTTGATAGAGAAAGCAACGGTCTATGATTCTTCAACACCAATCTAACAAGGGGAAAACAACAAATTTGATATATTATACATATAGGTGATTTATTCATTAGGAACGTCAACTGCTTTAATATCTTGACTAATTCTGTTTAAATTGATAGAATACACTTATATAAGCAATGCAAATAAATATGCTGTTGTCAAAACCCTTTTTTGGGCAGGCTAATTGTAAAAATCCTGATAAAATCATAAATTTAGAATGTACAAGATCAACAAAGTGTGGAAGCAAGAAGTCCTTATCAGGTACAAATTGCCTTATAGGAAAAGAGATAGTGAGTCTGTTACCAATGTGACAATATCTGCGCGAGTAAGAGTCCAAAGCGTGAAATTATTTATTTGATAATTTTACTATTAATAAATTAAAATAAAAAAACTTTTTTAGAACAAGATTTTATTTAAATGCTCTAAAAAGCAGAAAATAATATTTTTTCTTCAAAAATATCAACTATGAACTTACAATCTCATTATACACAACTTATATGACTATAAAAGCTTTTATTTATAAATTTATTTTGTACTTTTTAGTTATCGCTGGTTTACTGGCGGCTGTACATTTTTACGTTATTACGTAGCTTAATTCTCAAGGATTCTAAACATATATACATTTATATGTTTTTAATACATAAATCGAAAGATATCATCGTTATTCGCCAATTTTATTTTGCCGCCATTTTTCGCCAAACGTGCTGGCTATCGGGCGGGAAAATCGCTTTTGCTTTTGGACTGTTGACCGGATAAACAATTTATTCACACGTAGGTATATTTTGTTGGTCTGGTATATTTTGTTTATCTATTACATCCTAAATCTATGGATAAAACACAGCTCTAAAAATTCCAACATCAAAATTATATTTTTTTTTTATATATATGTCGGAGAGGCCCATAGTTCATTAGGCAGCGAGACGCAAGCGATACCTATCATCGCTTCGGCAGAGTCCGGTTTTGGAGTTCGTGAGCGGCGATCGTCGAGGCGCGCCCCGACGAGAACACACTTCTCTATCGACCGCCGCGCGAACATCAAGTCCGGGAACTGTCTTATGGCTCGTTGTGTTACTTAATGTTAATTGTTAATCTACCTTCGTATTGAGTATGTACCTAAGTAACTGAAACCGTTGTAGTAAATATTGTGTAAAGATATTTGGTTTTCTGCTCGCTACCCACACCTAGCCCACAAATTATGTCGTCTGGGGAACAACACCACTCTGATCAGTACCCTGTGCCGTTATCAGAAGTGAGATCCGAGCAGATAAACGAAAACTGTGATGAGAACACGCGGCGCTGTGGAAACAATGACACTAGTGAAGACAACTGGAAGTTGTTATTCGAAATGCAAAATTCGAATATGAAAGCATTGATCGAAGCGCTTACCAAGCCTCAACGCTTTCCTCAGTGTGTGAACCTTCCTGAATTCTACCCAGATAAGAATGACGCCGACGCACGGTCGTGGTGTGCAACTTCGGATCTATATTTCGCCAACAACCCGATGGAAAGAGGCCAGTTAATAGTCACCATCAGCAAGGCTCTCAAAGGCACGGCATCGACGTGGCTGTCTTTAGTAACATACCCAGGTATGACGTGGTCCGAGTTTAAAGAACTTTTCAATGCAAGATTTGTGTGTACGGAAACAACTGTGGGTACTTTAAAATTGAATACCGATAAACCCAAAGATGGTGAAACCTTGGCAGCGTACGGAAGTCGTGTTATGTCACTGTTATTTAATCGCTGGAAGAACCTTAATATAGAACAGATTGTAGTGGCAACAACAGTGGTACACATTTCTTAGTTTGATTCAAGATTACAAAGAATACCATTTACATCAGAAATCAATAATCGCCGACGTTTACAACATGAATTGCAATCTTTTACCTATCTAAAGCGGAAATCAAGTTCAATTCCGGATCAGCAAGCATTTGAGACTAAACGCATGAAGACATCTCAAACTTTACTTATCAAATGTTTTCACTGTAGTAAAGTTGGCCATAGGCAAGCTGATTGCTTACACAGACAACAAGCGAAAGGAAAATCGACGAAACCTCATCAAGTCCAAGCTTCAACACCGCAGCAGCAGCAGCCAGTTGAAATTACCAGCTCTATTGTTTGCTACAAGTGTGGCAAACAAGGACACATCTCAATCAGATGTCCTAATGGAGGCGGCAGCAGCGACGCGTCACACGGTATGCGTGGCGACTGGCAGGTGAACGTGTGTGTCGTGGACCCGCCGGCAGGAACCTTGAAACGTCAAGGTCAGTCTTTTACATTTCATTATGATTCTGGTGCGGAGTGTTAACTTATTAAAGATAGTGTGTCTTGTAAATTTAGCGGTAAACGAGAACATAACGTAGTAACTTTAAAAGGAATTACAAGGAGTTTGTAGTACAATTCAAATTAATTGTGTTGTTGAAATTGATAGTTATTTTATCGAGATTTTATTTCATGTATTGCTAGACATTTATTTGCAATGTGACGTTGTGATAGGCCGTGGAATACTATCAAAAGGGTTAAGTGCTAGTATGACCGCAACGAATTTTAAAATCTCAAAAGGGTGTAATGTAAACAATTATAATTCAGATCTACCCTCAAAAAGTAATTTTACTCTTATCGATACTGACTTTTCGGTTGAACAAAGGTCATTGATCGTTGATGTGTTAACTCGATATTCGAACTTCTTTATTACTGGAATGCCGTGAACGACAGATGAACTCGTTATTCGTTTGATTGATTCTAATTTAACCGTGCAAAGGGGACTCTAGCGGTTGAGCACGGGAATAGGCGAGTAATGGGTGAGCGTGTAGACGAGTTATCGCATACGAATGGTCAAGTAGAGCGGGTAATGTCAGTATTAATATCAATGTCATCTGCAGTAGACGCAAAAGATCGATCATGGCTGGATAATAAAGGCGAAGTATCACTAGCAATTATTAACTGTGAGGTCAACCGAACGACGAAAGCTAGTCCGTTAGGATTGTTAATAGGAAGAGTTGCCCATCCTTTATCATTAATGGCAGTTGACGATGTAGAACCAAAAGTTAAGTTGATAATATAAGAGGCAGTGCATTGCTTAGTATTGAAAAGGCAGCAACTTATGAGAAAATAGATTTGATCAGACAAAGGCGAAGCTAAATAAATGTTTGGTAGGTGATTATGTTTTGATTATGAATGAGGAATGAAATCAGACTAAGTTGGATCCCAAGTTTAGAGGACTGTTCGAGGTTATAGAAGTTTTTGGAGGTTATTGTTATAATCCAAAGACACTTTGATGTAATTGCACCTACAAATACGCTCATGATAGGTTATAAAAATGTCAGACAATCAAGGTTTAACTGACGACATGGATGTAGATGTAGAGTTGAGTAATCGTGATAATGATGAGTGTACTTGAATTTACATCATGATTGGACCGTACCAGAGGTTGTCGTGTAGCCGTAGCTCGGTAGAAATCGGCATCTACTACATGTAGTCCGTAAGTACGCGGTAAGCAGTCAATTCTGGCGGGGATCGGGTTCAGTTGGAACCAGGGAGTCTAGGAGAGACTCTGCGTTCACTGCGGTGGTTCGCATAAGATTAGTAACTGGAGGTTACTGAGCTATGTTTAGTCAGAAATCATATGTAAAGTTCAAGTAAGATACCGTGAGAATGTAATCATACTTTGAGCAGTTGGTTATACTTTGAGTGTTTTGATGATTAATTTGATATTGAAATTACTGTTATACTTCGAGCGTTCTCATTGTAAAGTTATTTTCTTAATAAAATTGTTGAGTTTGAAGACTCTATTTTCATTTATTTGCTTTCGACTATCTAGATAGTCAACAGTGTAGTGAGTTGTGTTAGGTCAGGAGTGACCGAACAATTTGATACTAGTATGTTGTTGTTTTTAATTTACTGATAAAACTTAAATTTTGATAATATACAGTTTACTATCTCTGTGTTTATTATTTAATAGGTACATAACAACATGTATATAATTGAAATTTTAGTTTGATCTTGTTATTTCCAAAACATTCCAATGAAAAAAATGACAGGGAGGGTGGGATATCCTACAAAATCTACTTATGTTTGTGGACACCAAGAGATGGCGCTGTAAGACATTTTGATCCCACAGTATTTGTATGCATTCGAATTTCTTGTCGGAGTACTATAATTGTTCTGTGCGTACAACACTCATTCGTTCATATTATTCTGTCTCACTCACACGTATTTTGCTATATATCTGCTATCTTGCTTTAAGTAGGTGGAAACGAGACAATGCTATAAATTATAAAATGGTATTGCACTCTTGACTAATATTATACTGCATTTGTAAGTTTGCAATCCTAAGCCTGTTCAAGTATAAGGGAGACATGTTACTGGATGTTACCTTAGTGACTAATGATCTCATATATTCTTCCAAGACTTGATACGTACAGTACTCGCAACGTGTATCGTAGTTGATACTAGGTGGAATAGATATTTGGATCACGTATTTTTAAGGACTAGGAACAGGTGGACTTGATCTAAACTTTACCTAGTACAACCCATCTTTATTCAAAACACATAATATGACACATGCTTGACATAATATCTCAGATTACTTAGTAATATCTTCATCTTCTATCATAATATCAAAGAGTATATAAAGACTACGTAATAAGAGGCGGGACTTACATAGATACCTGGCAAACCTGAATTTGTATAAAATTTACTTGAAAAAGTATAACCCGTATCATTTAAAAGTAAGTCTAAAGGCATTCAGATATAAGGCAACTAGTGTCATATGATTTGAGCTAATAACAAACATAGCAAACTTATGTTTTTATTTTTTGATATGAAAGTTGAAACAAACTGATCTCGACTGTCAAATTCAATTCATTTTTTTAATTTTTTTTAAGTTAATTTGCCCCATGCTGCCACGTCTTCCGTAATGATAAATTCTTTTTAATATTAAAATTTTAAATTCATTTCTTCAGTTTCTTAACATATTGTCTTCCCCTTTTAAAAGTCATTTCCTTCACTAAGACAAAGCTTATTTGAGTCCTTCAATACGTCTTTAGTTTTAATTTCTTGAAGTTAACATATTTTGTTTCTCCGTTAATTTGTTTTATAGTACGTCACATCCTTGAATTACGATTATTTTCACACAAATTATAAAACTAAAATTCTGAACACCAAAATCATCTTCTTTCATGTTGGCGCCAAAACTTCTACGACAGTGCAAAAAGTATTTTTAATTATTTTTTTTTGGTACCTCTATATTTTATACTAGTCTTATATTATGTAATAAACCCATATCTTAATATTTCATGTCTTTTTCTAGTTTCGTCTTCAAATTTCTTTCTTGTTCAGGCCTCTGCCTCTTCTGTCGTGATAAAACTCTACAATAGTCTTTCACTAGTATATTTTATTTACTAAATCACATTTACACACAACTAAGTAATATTTACACTTTAATTAATTTACAAATTATACATTTTTACACTATATTACACATTTTTAGCTTAAAGATTGGAGGGAACCCTCGAAAAGCGCGCCTTCCCCCTCCGACCGTTCCCGCCAACCTTCTCATTTTTTTAATGTTTGTTTTTTAATTTTATCCCAGTCAGGGAAAGGCAAAGGATCTGTGTCCATACAGCCACGTCTTCCGTATTAATAAATCTTTTTCTTGTTACACATTTTCAATTTATGTCTTCCGTATTAATTCTTTATTTCAGTCATTAGTCACTATTTACACAGTTGTCTGGGTCTTGAGTAAAGCGGTGGTTTCGTTACACAAGCTCGTTTATGAGATTTGGCGGCAGCGAGGAAATTCACGATACACTAATTTCACTGAACAAAATCAAACTAATTCCCACCTAAATTAACCAATTTTATTCATATTTTACACTAAATTCAATAATTGTGAAAAAATTACGACCATCTTCATTCGCGATGGCGCCAAAACTCCTCATTTTTTAAGTTAATCTGCCCCTTTCTGGGGCCGGCTAAGACCATTAGGCCATGCTGCCACGTCTTCCGTATTAATTATTTCGTCATTAGTCACAATTCTTCCGTATTAATTATTCTTATGCAGTCATTAGTCACTATTTACGTTAGTCACGTTAGGCTCTTGAGTAAAGCGGTGGTCACTTTACACAAGCTCACTTTGGGGGATTTGGGAGGAAATTCACGAGACACTAATTTCTTCATGATTATTTCATTTGTGCACGTCCACTGAACAAAATTAAACTAATTCCCACCTAAATTAACCAGTTTCACTCAATATAAACACGAAATTCAATAATTATGAAAAAATATGATCATCTTCCTTCACGACGGCGCCAAGACTCCTTTTTTTAAATTAATTTGCCCCTTTCTAGGGCCGGCTAAGACCTTTAGGCCATGCTGCCACATCTTCCCTATTAATTATTTCTTAATTCTTATACAGTCATTAATCACATGTCTACCGTATTAATTATTATTTTTCTTCTTCTTTATAAACATGGCTTTCTATCGTTTTTCTCGACTAATTTGCCAATGTCAAGTTAGATAATTAGTTAATTCAGTCAGCCATAAGTCACTATGTACAAAGTCATGTCAGGTCAGGCTCTTGAGTAAAGCGGTGGCTTCGTTACTCAAGCTCATCTAGGAGATTTGACGTCAGCGAGGAAATAGACGATATAATAATTTCTTCATGATTATTTCATTTGTGCACTTTCACTGAACAAAATTGATCTAATTCCCACCTAAATTAACCAATTTC
Organism: Calephelis virginiensis; assembly: GCA_002245475.1. Classification (NCBI taxonomy): domain Eukaryota; kingdom Metazoa; phylum Arthropoda; class Insecta; order Lepidoptera; family Riodinidae; genus Calephelis; species Calephelis virginiensis. Next base: position 61,489 of record NJDC01006087.1, read on the forward strand.
ACTCAATATAAACACGAAATTCAAATAATAATGAAAAAAAATACGACCACCTTTATTCACGATGGCGTCAAAACTTTACACAAGGGAGATTTGGCGGCGGTGAGGAAATTCATGATACACTAATTTCTTCGTGATTACTTCATTTGTGCACTTTTATTAATCAAATTTAATCTAATTCCCACCTAAATTAACTAATTTTACTCATAATTTACACTAAATTCAATAATTAAAAAAAAATTACGACCATCTTCATTCACAATGGCGCCACACCTTCTCATTTTTTTAGTTTAGTTTAGTCGATAGTTTGCTTCTTTTTGGGACCAGCTACGGCGACGTTTAGGCCAATCTGCTATGTTTTCGGTATAAATTAAGTCTTTATTTCAGTCATTAGTCATTATTTACAAAGTCATGTCTGGGTCTTGAGTAAAACGGTGGCGACGTTACTCAAGCTCGTATATTGAGATTTGGCGGCAGCGAGGAAATACACGATAGACTAATTTCTTCATGATTGCTTCATTTGTGCACTTTCACTGAACAAAATTAATCTGATTCCCACATAAATTAACCAATTTCACTCAATATATACACGAAATTCAATAATTATAAAAAAATACGACCAACTCCATTCATGTTGGCGCCAAAACTACTCTTATTATTATTAGTTAATTTGCACCTTTCTGGAACCAGGTAGGGCTACTATTAGGGCATGCTGTCATGTCTTCCATATTAGTTAAGTCTTAATAACAGTCATAAGTCACTATATACAAAGTCATGTCAGGGCCTTGAGTAAAGCGATGGCTTCGTTACTCAAGCTCATCTAGTGAGATTTGGCGGAGAAAATACATGATACACGAATTTCTTCATAAATATTTCACTTGTGTAATTTATTTAAACAAAATTAAACGAATTCCCACCTAAATTAACTAATTTTACTCATAATTAACACCAAATTCATTTACTACGAAAAAATACGACCATCTTCTTTCATGATAGTGTCAAAACTCTCTTGTTTTATTTATGTTTTAAGTTATTTTGCCCCTTTTCTGGGGCCAGCTAGTGCTACTTTTAGGCCATGCTGCCATGTCTTCCATATTATAATCAAGTCCCAATAACAGTCATATGTAACTATAATATACAAAGTCATGTCAGGGTCTTGAGCAAAGCAGTGACTTCGTTACTCAAGCGTACGCTTCGTTACTTTCTGGGGCCTTTAGGACATAATGTTGCCATGCCTTCCGTAATTTATAATTTCGTCGACTTATTGCAAGAACTCATTAACTGCAAAAAATCACTAAAACGTTTTTGCATGGACGGATTCATTTTGACATATTCAGTGCAATAAGCCTATCTTTGGGATGGGCGGGGGTATTGGAATTGTAAATAACACTAAACAAAATAATCTAGGATCATCTAGGATTGCAAGAAACAAGGATTGTGCTAGTGAAATTTTAGTGGATATAGTAAGAAATTTCTAAGACGATTTAAAAAACTAACTTATACAAAGATTTTTTAAATAAATTCCTTATTGTGAACAGACCACGATAATCTGTTATCACTAAATTCACATCTTGAAACAATTGAAAAAACAAAATGTATTATTTTAACAGGAGATATAAATATAAATATCATATCTAAACAACAGGAACCAATAACTGACTGTACAAATCGGCAAAACTACCTTAATATGTTATCAACACATGGCTTCATCCCAAGTCACACAGTCCCAACAAGATTTAATAGTTGTTTAGACCATGCCCTGCTTAAACTAGATAAAAATAGATTGACTGCCCATAGAGCAGTAATAAATACTACAACAACTGACCATTTATTGATATTTACAAATATTTCCATGGTAAAACCAGTTTACAAAATTCAAAAAACGGAAAAGTAACAGATTTCGAGAAAGCTGTTGAGTCATTGAAAAATAAAAACATGGATGCAATATTCTCTTGTAATGATCCAAATATGGTAACAGAAATGTTGATTAATAAAATAGCTGAAGCATTACAAGATAATACAACTTTAAAAAATATACCCCAAAAAACGGACTCTGAAACCATGGATGACTCCTGGTCTTTTGAAATGTATAAATGATAGAAATATTTTGCAAAAAAGTTAAAACAAGATTCCCATAATTTATTACTTGAAATAAGTTACAAAAGATATAGAAATTTCTGTAATAATTTGTTAAAAAATTAAAAAGGAAGTATGAAAAAGAACTCTTGACAAAATCAATCAAAAATAATAAAACTCTTTGGCAAAATATTAATAATTTAACACAATTTAAGCAGAATAAAATAGACTGTAATGAACTGATAAAGTTAGGCTCATAGATTTAGTATGTACTAGATAAACAAAGTCAATTAAAAAGCGAGACCAAAAAAAAATGCGTGTGAGTAAATTGTTTATGTATGAGTAAAAAAGGGGTTGCTTAAAGGCCTCGTACGTTATCGATATCGATAAATTAACGAAGTTAAGTAAATTTCCATATTTTCTTTACGCTCATCTATTATGATCTAAACAATATTAAATTTTATGATCTAAACAATATTGTGTTCGTGAAATATTGGCTTTATGTATCACTACCATAGTGACTAATACGTAGATGGTAAGTTCCTACGTGACGCCCGTCTTTTAGGGTTACTATCTTTGTATTCGTCGGCCGAAACAGCAATGTTATTCATTACTATGTTCCGGTTAGAGCGTAAGGTAACTGTTAAGATTATAGAAGTGGTATTATTATCCCGCCAGACAAATAGGAAAAGACAACTTTTTATATGACTTGAGACAGCAATCAAGCATACGACTCTCTTTATGGTTTGAAACAACCGTAGATTATTGACATCATACATCTTATAGGTGCATGGCTATCCTGTGGCTAGAATGTTCAGCGTATTGTGCGAGTCTAGCTTCCCAAGCTTACCCACCAGAACATTACACGGGCACACCGGCTTGAAAAGGTAAGTGGATGGGTTCTTATCTAGACTAGTTGCTGCATATAACCTTACCACCAGTGATTTTGTTGGTAATGACCCATGTAAACTATGCTCGCCT
>NJDC01006088.1:16765-29684 GCA_002245475.1 Calephelis virginiensis
TTAATAAACATAAACAGGAAATGAACCTTGAATTTGAAATTTTCATTTTAATCAGTGCAAACATTTTATAGCTGTAAATCAATTAGAACACTAGATCTAGCGTTGCCTTGAATTGATTTACAGCTCATTTTCAAAGTGAGATCCTCTATTCCTAATGCAAATACGCATTCTCTTCCTAAGACTAGTTTTCACTACAGCACTTGACAAATATTTTTTTATTAGTTCTAAATTATTAGGATCGGGACACATTTCCAATAAGCCTGTATGTATTATGTACTTATATTATTATTTTATTATATATTAGCTGCTACAGCGAACTTTATTCCGCCCGTTCAGTTTGTATGGGAAAAATTAAAATGTTGTTTTTCCCAGTTTCCTCAAAATCGAACGGAATAAAAAGTATTCTTTGTTCTTCTCCTGGTTTGAAGTTACCTCCCCATTAATTTTCATTTTCATTAGTGTACAACGTACGCTGTAAAATATGACATACATATTTTAAAAGGACCCTACGAGAACACTTATTATCTTACTGATATGAAATGGCTATTTCTCGTGGTATTCTCATCTCGCCCGATATATAGGGTTTAATTTTGCTAATTCTTTTTATGCTGTGTTAGATGTTGCCAGAAAAGTGTTTATACAAAAAATTGTGATTCGGACAAGACCACGTCTGTCGTCTCATCTAATCTCATATCAATAATAAAGAGGAAAGGTTTGATTGTTTGTATAAAAGATTGAAACTTCTGAACAGATTTGAAAAAATATTGCACCGTTTGAAGCAGACATCCCTGACATATTTATTACAAGAAAATAGTAGGGATTCCTACTAAAACTTTAATAATGTAACACAGCCTTTCCCAAAGTGGGCGATAACGCCCCCTTGTGGGCGCTGGAAGCCTAGAGGGGGGCGGTATAAATCTTGAAAAAAATGTTTTTTTTTAAACTAGGCGCAACAAATATGTTATTGAGGTTATTGACAAGAAAAAAACGAGGGGAGGGGGGCGCTACAAAACAACTGATTTTCAAAGTGGGCGTTACATGAAATAAGTTTGGGAACCTCTGATGTAACACAAGGTGTAAAAAAGTTATCTATAAACTAATGTAAACGTTATAAAAATATGTCAGACGGGAAACTTTGCCAAAGTTACAAAATAATCAAATAAAGTACTTTTGTACACGGGAAGCAGAAATGATGTTGTTGCGGTATTTTGAACCGGTGCACATCTTCGTGTACCAGAAGAAGACAACTCATTTGGCCTAATTTTGAATACAATTTATGTTTTCTAATTGGATTGTTAGGAGCGGATATGGAGTATGCTGCCGCTGCTGGTGCTGGGCTCGGTGGCGGTGCTGGCGGGCAGCGTGGGCGTGTTCCTGCCGGAGACCAACGGCGTGCCCATGCCGCAGACCATCGACGATGGCGAGCGGCTCGTCCGCGAGCACTCCGTCTTCGGGTAACATAAGTTTTTGTTTACTTAAGTTTCAACATATATTATTTAAAAACAACAAAAGTATACATAACTTTTTTTTACTTTTATTTTTTGATATTGGAAGGAAAACAAGCAGACGGATTTCCTGATGGTAAGAAATTCACGCCACCTAGATAAACAAAGGTGGTAATGGTGCGTTGCCAACCTTAGGCCGAGATTAGAATGTTAGACCTCGAGCAAAAGTAAGTTTACCGACTACCTTATCCTCCGAACCGGAACACGTCTTGACATTATGGCGGCAGGAATAGGCAAGGCGGTGGTACCAATCCGGGCGAGTCGCTGCGAGACTCTACCACCTAGTTAGATGTCACGGTGTTAGTAACAGTAAGCCTATGCTCGCCTTTTACGAGCTGCCTAGCACAGGAAGACAGAGGGTCTATTCTGTAAAGGAGCCCGGACCAACACGGTCCTTACCCTTACCTTCCGTAGTAGTATTGTTTCCTAGTTTCAGCAGCATCACGTTAGGAGGATCCTTACCTTATCCTACGAAAATAACTTGTAGCTGGGCCTAAAAATCATACTTTATCATGAAATTTAGTTAAGTTCAGTCTAAACTTGAATCTCGATAAATACGTCTTCATATATTTTATAATAATAATAATAGATAATAACTGATCTTTTGTAGATGAATAATATGGGATTGATGATCTTGCCATATCTTCTCGTAATTACGAATATTTATGATTATTTTTTGCAAGAAAAACAATAAATGTCAAATAATTTATTATTTTTTGTGAAAATAGTGTAAATATATCTTAGTTTCGTAAAAAGATTTCTTTTAGGGTACCCGTCTCTTCCAATATTATCGATATCGATAAAAAAAATCATGAGTAGGTATATACCTAGCCCATCAAAATTTTGACAGTAGTCAGAACTATTAACATAAAAAATGATTGAAGTTAGGATACACCATATGCGCAGAATCCTAACTTCATACAAAACTTAGGTTTGCTCTTTATATATGGAAGATCCGCATCTTATTACGCAGTATTTACATACTCTGCCATAATTAGGTATAATGTGTTTATAATATTTGATAGTTTTGTCATTATATATCATTTTGATTTACAGGAAAGCAGAAGATGTGGAAGAAAGAGTAAAAGATGACAAACAGAAGACATTAATCACATAGCAGTAACGATTCTCAACTAGCCTATTACGGTGCCATACACTTTAAGTTATACATAAAAGGGATTAAATACCTACAAGATATGTCTGTGGTAGATTCGAGTGGTATTAAACCAACAGAAAAATAAATAAAAACAAGACATTTTTATCTACACACTAGTGGTCGCCCGTTGGTTGAAATTCGATCATAATTAATTTTAATATCTTGTTGATAAGAACGCCATCTTCATTTCTCAAGACCAACTTCTTTGTTTTCAAACTTTTTAGTGCGCCACCTGTGATCTTTTTTCGTTATCATCAATACATTTGTTTGTGTGTGTCAAATGCATGGCAGTGTGGGTAATGTTTTATTTATTGCTTTAATGTACTTTATAAGAATTATTATTAAAAAAAAATTTGCGTTCTGCACTTCTCCTACACATAAACTATAGATGTGCCAAATTTTATTTTCCTGCGTCCGCGCAATTTTCGTAAAAAGGGGTCCAAAGTTTTGACATCACGTATTAATATACAGATTCATGTCAAATTTTATAGAAATCTGTCCAGCAGTTAAGTCGTGAAAGCGTAACAGGCAGACAGACATAAGAGTCACTTTTATTATAAGCTATCTTCCACTCACGGCTTAGTCCGCGTGCCACAAAAAAAATAATTAAAAATTGTAGCCTATGTATCGTTTTGTTGTATAAACTATATCACTGTAAAATTTATTCTTAATCCGTTCAGTAATTTACGCGTAAAAGAGTAACAAACATCCATCTATCCTTACAAACAAGTAGGATTTAGGTATTTCATTATTCTTGTATCTTTTTCATTCTTCTTCTTAATGCAGGTGAACCTGTTGTAGAAATATGTAGGCTAATGTTTCTACGTACAATTCCTCTTCGAAAATCGGCAAAACTTCCCACTGATCGTTATACTACAATTCTAGCGTTTTTATACAACGAAACAAATAAGTTGTTTTGTTTTATTAAAATAATGATTAATGAGGATCATTAAATAAAGTATTTGGGTCATTCCGTTAATTATATATACGTGCGTATATGTATATTTTCGATCTATAGAGTTACTTTTGAATTTCGATTTCATGCAGATTGGAAATTGAAAGTGGGTAGGTACGTCATTTTAGGTAGGTACTCTTGTGCACAGTATTAGCGGATGGTTACATTAAGTAATTTATTATTTAATATTAATAATTCGATAGTATTATGTTCAAGGGTATCTAAAATGACATATCTGATTCCATTTTCTGATTTTCATAAACATATAAAGTATTTGGGTCATTCCGTTAATTATATATACGTGCGTATATGTATATTTTCGATCTATAGAGTTACTTTTGAATTTCGATTTCATGCAGATTGGAAATTGAAAGTGGGTAGGTACGTCATTTTAGGTAGGTACTCTTGTGCACAGTATTAGCGGATGGTTACATTAAGTAATTTATTATTTAATATTAACTTAATGTTAATAATTCGATAGTATTATGTTCAAGGGTATCTAAAATGACATATCTGATTTCATTTTCTGATTTTCATAAAATCGAAGTCCAACCAATCTAGTCTAGTAATCTATTAGACCACAGAGGCGATACTGGTGGTAGAAAATTGTTAGCAACTCGGGTAGGGTAGAAGTGAACCACCGTCAGGAATAACCTGCCATGGTGGCAAAAGGACATTTAATGTACCAGAAGGTAGGACAGCCAACAGTTTTGCATATTAGGTTTAGCACCCAAGCGACAGCAACGCGCAAAAACCACATAAGGTATATTTAGAGGTTCTGGTTGGCTCTTACCATCAGAAGAGCCGTGGCCTTGATCGCTATCTTATTCCATAAAAAATGACCAAAAAACTATCGAAGTTTATTATTTAATAATTTATTTAAAATCAAATTGTATTTTTAAATGTACATATTATTAAATACTTATCTGAAGTTCTTAAACAGATATATCCTTATCAAAATGACAGAAAGAGGCGCGTGAGGCATTCTTATCTCTATACAGTCTTATCTCGGAAAGTAAATGAATGTGGTTGTAGTATCAGTGACGATAATCTTTGATAGGATGCTATCACTAATGACTTTGGAAAAGTCAAGTTGTAACTTGTACGAGACTGTTACGGAAATTCATTGCTATCATTTCTTTTTGCTTTTTTGCCCAAATATTTTACAAAGACTCGCATATTTTGCAAGTGGGGCGTTTTGTTTCCATCGAGATATTACCTATTATGTTATTAACTAGCTAACTAGTTTATGGTCCCACAGGGTCAATTTTCGGGATAAAAACTATCCTATGTTTTAATCCAAGTTACCCTCCATTTGTGTGCCAAATTTCAAGATAATCGGTTCAGCAGTTTTTGCGTGAAAGAGTTACAAATATACACACAAGCTTTCGCATTTATGATATTCATAGGATTATTCTAAGGTTAGAAACAAACTTTCTAAACTTAAAAACCTTAAAGAACTAAAATGTAAATGTACATTGACTTTCTGAACTTTCGGAATCAATGTAAATGATTAAGTATCTAAGACTACCCAAAAAACATTCTAGAAAAAATGTAAACACGAACCCCCTTACTAATAAAACATACTTCATTTTTTGGTGTAAAGTTAACGGGCGCGTAAGTTTTATTGGTAAGGGGGACTATTTCACAGAAATCGGTAAGTAAAAGAGAAATTAGATAATACCTAATCAGATTAATTATTACTTATTTTAATTTAATTAGTGATACAATTGTAAATTACTTTGAGATAAAATTATTATCAAATAAAATCAAATAATGTACTAAATAAATACATAAACTGAGTATCCTTACCACACAATATTAAAAACAGATCAAAATAAATTTTGTGTAGCTCCTGTGTTATAACAAAAATATAAGAACTATAAACCAATATTATTCGGTTTCAATTTATGAGTGCTTTTTCCTTATTAATGTTTTCATTAATATCGCCTCTGTGGTCTAGCGGTTCAGGCGTTGGACTTGACTGCATGAGATCCCGGGTTCAAATCCCGGGTCGGGCAACAAAAAGAAAATTTGGGTTTTCCAATTTTCTCATAAAAAAAATGTTGCTCGGGATTGGAAATGTGCTAGGTTGGCGATAGGCTTGCCACCTATCACATTGCGGGACTTAGTGTCTTCGGCTAGTCCCGGGTGCTCTGGTTGTACCTCTGCCTACCTCTACGGGGATATGGGCGTGAAGATACTTATTTTATGTTTTCATTTTCTTCAACATCGACATTGGCTTTGCTGAAAAATAAAAAAAAAACACTAAAGTACATGCCCTTGCTTGAAAGACAGTGAGTAAAATAAATTAGCTTAGCAATAATTAATTGTAAAGTAGAAATAATAAACATTCTAGATGTCCATGAACCTAAAAAGCTACGAAAATGCTTACATATCTTCACATAAGATCTCTTTCGTGGTAGGCAGATAGTAACTATCGAATGCCAAGTATCAAGATTTCTAACTCCCAGTTTCCTAAACTTGCCAGTTTGCTCAACATTCATTACTCCTTTTATAAAACATATCGGTTTCAGAGACTCATGACACCACCCTCATATATAATTCCAACACCACACTCAAATCCAGAAATGTATACATTTCGATGCTCATCATTTTAATGTGTGCCCCAGTCGGTAATCGATCCCGAACTTCGTGATTGATCAGATAGGCGTGTACGCTAATCCCTTGATCTACAAGACGGTCAAGAAAAAGGACCCTACGAAACTTTTCAGTGTATTAAGGAGGTATAGGAAAGTATTATCTATAATTTACCTGTAAACTGTATGTTTGCTGAATTTCCTTTCCCATTCCTCAATAGTCTGAGGCAAGTCTAGACCGTTGGTTTCTGGGAGCACCATTGCCAAGTTAGCAGAGAATAAAGTCAGTGCGCTAAGAATCGCTAATGGAAGACGGCTCCAAATTTGTTCCTAAAAATAAATGCTAAATTGTAATAATTGAAAGGTACTTAATTGAGATTAATATATTTATTTGATGTTCTGCTACTTCTCGACATTTGCAGAGTTTTACACTTAATCCAGACATTTATAAATAACTGGCTTATCCCGAACTTCGTTCCGCCCATTCAGTTTGGTTGAGAAACATTATAATGTTTTTCCCATTTTCCTCACAACCCAACGGGATAAAATGTATCCCCCAAATTTTTTAGCCTAATCGGTTCAGCCGTTCTTGTGTTGTAAATAGTGTAACTAACACGACTTTTTTATATATGACTCGTGAAGTAATTCACATAGTTTTCAAATTACTTAGGTAAATATTTATTTGCCTTTTTTTCGTATGAACTAAAAACGTAAAACTGCTGAAATATAAGTAAATAATAATAAATATTCCTGGACAAGTTACACCAATTAAATCTAAACCCAAAATAAGCAAATTATATGCTTGTGTTATGGGTGTTAGTCAACGATACTAGTACATATAAATACTGAAATAGATACCAGAATATATTTAATAAACACCCAGACCCGGAAATGCAGACATCTAAATGTTCATCACACAAATGCCTGCCACCCTCCGGATCGAACCCGAGCCTCGCGGTTGGCCGATGTAGTTAGGCGTGTACGCTAGCCACTCGACTAACGGTAAATAAAAGAAAAACAAAAATAAGTAATTGCCATAGTCTAATATATGACATCAAAGATGTTTATGATGCGATGCCTTATGTCTGCCTTAAATTGTGACCTTAAACCTTATGCCCCCACGTTTTGTGTAGGTGCATAAGATTTTATTAAGGCTACCTTATACTTGGAACACACCAATAGCGAACACTAACATTACCGTGGTAGGTATATATTTCATCAATCTGGGCCAATAGTTACGTGAAGTTTAGTTATTAGATTTTTTGATGACATCGGAAGGCGAACAAGCAGAGTGATTTGCTGATGGTAAGAAATTGACGCCGCCTAGAGACACCAAAGGTGGAAATGGTGCGTTGCCAACCTTAGGCCCGGGTTTCAGGCCTCGAGCAACTGTAAGTTTAAAGCCTAGCCGTCGAACCAGAACACGTCAACGGCAAACGCTGACATTATGGCGGCAAGAATAGGTAAGGCGGTGGTACACTTTACCACCTAGTCAGATGTCACGGTGTTAGTGACGGTAAGCCTCTCGGATTTTAGAGCTGCCTGGCACAGGAAGGCAGATGGTCTATTCTGCAAAGGAGCCTGGAGCATCACGGGAAAACATACTAACATAAGTTTTAACAGTTTTAATTTCGTTAACCAGACATTCTTACCGAATATACAATGAAAGGAGAAACAAAGATTGCAACGAAAGACGTAATGTGTAGAAATCCAACACCCGACGCCCGGACTTCCGTGGGTACGATCTCCGTACACCACTGTGTGGATGTACTGAAGGCCATGTTAAGGAGGAATCGAGCCGCGATTGCTGGTATCATTTGTGGTAACCCTGAAAAAATTAATTGATATCAGTAACTGATCAAATCATAATGCTTAGTCACGAGACGTCTATCCACGAAAGCTGACACTAAAATAATGGACCGCCTCGTTGGTCGAGTGGCTAGCGTACACGTCTAACTACATTGACCAACCGCGAGGGTTCGATTCCCAACGGGGCCAGGCATTTGTGTGATGAACATTTAGATGTCTGCATTTTCCGGGTCTAAGTGTTAATTAAATTTATTTTGGTATCTATTTAAGTATTTCTATGTATTAGAATCGTTAACTAACACCCATAACACAAGCATATAATTTGCTTACTTTGGGGTTAGATTCAATTTGTGTTTGTGTGAATGTATGGATAGACCAGACGTAAAGTTTAGTTATCATCATTCACCAAGTGATTCTAAGATTATTAGTGATGGGTAATAACATTCGGCACATATAACATAGCACAAATAAAGCTAAATTCGTATTTAGCTCCCTCTACTATTTCGTTAATAAAAACAGTAAAATGTACTAGGTGGTAGAAATTCGAAGCAACTCGCCTGGATTGGTACCACCGCCTTACCTATTCCTACTACCGTAACGTCTAATGCTTACCATTGACGTGTTCCAGTTCGGAGGGTAAGGTAGCCGGTAAGCTTACTTTTGCTCGAGGCCAAACATCCCGGTCTCAGGTTGGCAACGCACCATTACCACCATTGGTGTCTCTAGGCGGCGTGAATTTCTTACCATCAGGAAATCGGGACAGTAAATTTGTTAAACAACCATAACAAACTTTTTTATAAAAAATCTTAAACTAATGTAATGTATATCTAGCTAATAGAGGGCGCCAAAATCAAATTGATTGTGTATTAGCGCTTTGTGGATGGATGGCGCTATTACACATAATATAAAAGGCGGTTTTTACGACTATTGTGTTGCTAATCTCGAGGTTTTTACAACCTTTCCGGAATTTATAGATAAGATATTCGTAATGATGCAATTCGCAAGCGTGTTTCGTATAACGGTTTTCTACTAATCAGTCACATCGTGTCAAAGTCAAAGTTAAAATATGACCTTATGTAATACGATTATATAGACTTTTATATACAATGCGGGTGTTTTACGATGTGTACTCTCTCATATCATCTTTATCCAATGAGTAATTTCTAAATTCCCGTCTTGGGCTCCCCTACAACATTTTGTTCCAAGGTTAGAAATAATCTACAGTAGAAACACATTTTATTATTTTCACAATAATCAAGTTACTAGATGTTATCACTAGTAACGCGATTAATTTTGTCTAAAGACTTAGTTTGTAGAATAAACATGTTTTTTTGGTCTTTGCGTCAGTTAGATTTTAATTCTTACTTTTGTAACCATATGGTAATGGTAACAAAAAAAAACGCAATGTTTCATATTTTCTACACAAATAGATATAAAAATTAATATCGCCTAACAAATCACACAAATTGAATCTAACCACAAAGTAAATAAAATTGTATGCTTGTGTTGTGGGTGTTAGTCAACGATTCTAATAGGAACATAGAAACATTTATATACACACATGGGTAATTTTAATAAGTAGCAAGACCCTGAAATACTGACATTTAGATGTTCATACCACAAACGATTGTCCAGAATCGAAGCTAAAACTCGTGGTTGGTTTATTAAATTCGTAGCATATAAAAAATGCGTAGTTTTATTTTTTACCGACCTCAAAAATCAGGAGGTTTCCAATTCATCTGTAGGCTTGTTTGGTATATTTTTTATGCTATAACTCTTCCAGGATATACCTATATAGATTTTGATATTTCCTGTTTTGTGCGATAGATCATGTTTTAAATTATCGTTTAAATTTAATTAAGTACAGATAAGTGGTTTTTGAGTTAATAGGTGGTTTTGTTTGCGAAGTAATACTAAAATTGGAGTCTGTTTTTGTATTTTTTTTTGCGCTTAAATTATTTATGTTCGTGCTAAACCAACTAAATTTACAATTAAAAGCTAATCTGTCAAAGTTATAAAAATAAAAATGTAATTAATAATATACCTTTAGGACAAAAGCATGCAACCAAAATTAAAATCCCAGCACTCCCCAACGAATAAAATATCATTTTTTTTCGCCCGCATCTGCAAACGCAAATATTGTTTTACAAACTGTTTTAATAAATAATTTCACATATTTATCTTAATAAATAATTTCACATATTTATCTTCACGCCAAGTCCCTACAGTGTAGGCAGAAAAATAATGCTTAATAAAATGTACAATTTTTCGAGATTCATGTAAAACCTAAGGGCGGATCCAACGGGTGGCTATGATCCTGGCTTGAAGACTGGAGAATCTAATGATCGTGACATTGGTATAGACTGGACGGTCAAGTTTAATCGCCTCCAGTAGCTCCGGTTTTGACGTTGCAGTCTGGTTTCGATTCCCGCGTGGGTTACTCAAATATGTTTTTTGCATTTTTTTAATAAAAACAAAATTGCCTAGGATTGGATAAGTGCTCAATTGACATTAGGTTTGTCCCCTAACATTCGAGACTAAGACGTGTATTCAGCTTTTCACGTGTGCTCTGCTCAGCCTATCTATTCAGGTACACGGGCGTGAAGGTACTTGGTTGTTTTTTACCTACGATAAGGTAAGTACCAGAAAATGTGTAGATTCAGGACATTCTTCGCATTCATCTGCTAAAAGTTAGGAGAAAAATCCTTCTTAATTCCAAATGTGTACATTGAGCATATTTCAAACAAGAATTACACATCCTGGACCCAAAACACAAATATTAAAAGTGAAGTTTGAAACGCTTCGTTTTCTTTATTTTAAAGTTACGAAATCGTATTCACAAAAGCGACATCAGAGGGAAAGTGGGACTTAAAGAAAAAGTTGGTGTAAAGATGAGAAAGGGCATATTTGGTGGGCTCTGTCATGTGGAAAGAGTGTCAGATAAAAGGTTGGAAAAACATATTCAAATGTGAATATGGACGGAGGTGGCCGCGTTCCGATCCGGTGGTAGTTTAAAAAAATGTCGACGCGCACAAATACCACTTGTATGGTTCAAGTGAATGAAGATTTTTCTGATTCTGTATATTATACAAAGGGATACCTAGGTTGATATGTCACTATCAAATCGTTCGGGTTTCATAGAAGTGTGGTGTTAAGACTTTTTTTTATGATATTGGAAGGCGGAAGCAGACGGATTTCCTGATGGTAAGAAATTCACGCCGCCTAAAGACACCAAAGGTGGTAATGTTGCGTTGCCAACCTGAGGCCGGGGTGTTAGGCCTCGAGCAAAAGTAAGCTTACCGGCTACCTTGCTCTCTAAACCGGAACACGTCATGACGTTATGGCGGCAGGAATAGGTAAGGCGGTGGTACCAATCCGGGTGAGTCGCTGCGAAACTCTACCACCTAGTCAGATGTCACGGTGTTAGTGACGGTAAGCCTGTGCTCGCCTTTTACGAGCTGCCTGGCAGGAAGGCAGATGGTATATTCTGCAAAGGATCACGGACCAACACGGGGCGAAACGGGGCGGTACTCTCCGAAATCGGCATGTTGTCATGAAAAGAGTAATTAATATAACTTGGCAGAACCGCAAAGAACGTGACACTTGGCATTCGATACTCTGCCTACCCCACAAGGCGTGAAGGTAAGTTAATAAAGCTGGTAAAAAAGTAACTTAAAGGTGATCAAAATACAAGTTCAAATATTACCTGTCTAAAATGACAGCCACCAATAAAAGACCCGGAATTTCTGTTGCTGAACCTATGGTGAAGGTCAAGAAGAAGTCCACTCCAAGGTTTTGCGACACACGGACCAGCCCATCAAATATCAGAGCACATGACATGTACAGGACCATTAATATTAACATTGCTTTCCTTAGTGGCGGATTCTTAAATAAATCTATGAGATTTTTATTAGAACTTCCTTCTTTAGTAGCAGAAGCCTGGAATATTTTTTTTATATATACAAGTAAAGGCAAACATGCAAGTGAGTTACCTAACGGAAAGAGGTGATAATGAACGAAATGTTAGGAATCAGTACAATACTACTATTTAAATTATGCGCTTCGGCTTTACACTTATAACTCTTTCTACACTTCATACTCTTATTTTTAAATTGGCTGACCTAATCTAAAATTAAGCGAAATGATATTATGTGTAATAACAACTCTATATAGATATCTTTAAAATACATTCGGATTTCCGAAGCTTGACGAATATAGCCGAAGCGCATAATTTAAATAGTACTACTGTACCTAGGCTCTTTTTAAACGTCTTTGTAAAAAGGAGGTTTAAATGTTCGTCTTCTATTAATGATGAACAAAGCCAAACTTGGACAATCTTGGTCTTAGTCTTGGTCTTGCTGATACGGTCTTGGTCTAAGTATTACTGAAAAATGTCTGGTCGTAACTACCTATATTTAAACAAGTTTCTACTTTTAGAATGACTAATTCCATCTAGAATTATGATTGTTTTTATAGTCTCTCATTAAATGGTATGGAAATACCTGAAGGTTGCCTGAAATACAACACTGACTAGGTGATAAGGCCACCTTTGTGTACCTCATAACTTAAGTTTTATCTAACGTCTCCACCATTGTAATAATATGTTTTTGTTACTCAGAGCTCTAGGTTGGCTCAAATATTGCTCTAATTCTTTTGTAGACAATTGAGAAGCTGATGAAGGTTGAGTATTGTTCTTTGTCTTGCTAGTTTAACGATATTTTTTGACAAAATCAAGACCAAGACCAAGATTGCAAAACCACGACCAATTTTGCTCATCATTAACTGCTATACTTATTTTTATTATATGTACCTATAACATATACAAAAAATAAAGATTTCTCCGTCATTTCTAAACCGAATTTAAATACTATTCTTATATTTAAAAGGCGTCTTT
>NJDC01006090.1:13887-70514 GCA_002245475.1 Calephelis virginiensis
TATACTTTGTATGTCTTTATATGCAAAATTGTACCCCGACTTACGCGAATTCGACTTACGCGGATAGCGCTCAGTCCCACCTATCGCGTAAGTCCGAGGTATTACTGTATGCATTATTTAATAGTGACTACTACTAAATATCCCTTTATTACTTCGAAGACGCTACTAAAATCCTAAGCAAAAAGGTTTCACAGTAAGGGAAAAAAGGTACAAGCCTATCACTTGATAATATTGAAGGCACATCTTCTGATAATGTGAAACCCGGATTTAAGAGCTGTGTTTTGTATCTATTTTCACCATCTACAGTTTTAGATAAATTACCTACTTACGCCTCTCAAGCACACGTTTGTGACTCAGTACAATTTTCATCAAATTACACAGAAGAAATAAGGCAAGGAGATTTAAATGTGAAGAAAGGAGCGAAATTCCAATTACCAGCCACGGCTGGAAAAGTGTTTCGGCTAAAAAGGTAGAAAAATATTATGATGAAGAGACGCAAACAAAAGTAAAACTTACAAGGGACATGAAAGTGGCTAGCAAATTAAAAAACGAGGACGACCCCAGGGTTCTAAGAACAAAAGAAAAAGAAAGTTACTAATGATATAGAAAAAGAATAAAATAAATATTTTCAGAGTGGTAAGGTTAAAAACGGAAGATTAGAAGATACAACAATAACTGAAAAAAAGATGATGGTGAAGTTCAAGAAATTGAAAAACAAGTAGTAGCGCTACAAGATTTAATTCACCAACCTCCTTTTCCAAAACTTTCCAACTATATTGAAACTCAAGACACGGCAGAACAGAAAATAGAAATTATAAATGAACAAGGTCCTGACTTAGTGATAGGAAGTGAAGTTATTTGAATGTATAAAGAAATTGTTGAAGAATATACAGTAGATGAGACAACTGGAGAATTACAGGTAGTGATAACTGAGGAGTGTCGTGATAAGGAAGACATCGAAGTCCCAAAAATTAAAGAGGGTACACGTCATATTGTGTTTTTAGAGAAGAAGGTTGTTTGTTCGCAGGAATAATACGAAAAGTTAGACCCTTACAAGTCTCTGTGCTTCAAAAAAACTTTTTAGAGGGGTGGTCTTGGCCTTCCAAAAATTAAAATATGATGGGTCCAATAACTTATTATACTCCAAATAAATTTGATATCAACTGCAAACAAATTATTTCTGATGACAAGATAATCTACGGTTAAACCGCCCAGAAAAGTATGTTTAAGTTAATCTGGCGATGACTCATAACCAATGTATTGCTTATGGTTAACATAATGTAAAATGTCGTTTACGATAGAACAGACCCATTAAAATACAACCATTTGTAAGTGAACTCGAGCCTAATAAATACACTTACCGCCTGACTATTTATTTTTTTGTAATGTATGATAAATGTCTTACCTAAAACTTCCTTCGGCTTTGAACCAGATTATTCCGCAAGATATTTGAAATCATCCTGAAAGAAGATTTGATAGTATATTAATTGTTAGAACACAACTTTTGAACAAAATGTGTTTGCAAATTTAAATCAGACTCATTTGGTTGGTCAACATTGTTATTTGGGTTCGCTCTGTTGAGGGAGACCTGAATGGTCAAGTCATCATGTAAATATTCTTTGTTTTAATCATTTTTACTACATGTTTATAAAAACATTAATCAAATAATAATTTAAATAATAAATTTAAGGAATATCTTATGTCTATGTCTTTTAACAATACGCTTTACTTATTTCTGTTGTCATTACATCAATGTTTGTCATTATCATGTCACGGTGGGAAATAAAAGTAGCCATCTAACTTATTGAGATGATTAACCTTTACCAATTAAAACAATTACTTAAATGAGATTGACAATGGATAAATAACATCTTTGGTGGCTGAAAACGTTGTGTAAATCTTATGATCACGAATTAAGTCAATATTTGAATGTTTAACACTGTATAAAAACAATCTTACCTAGACTTTGTTGAAGAAGCTTCCAATCAAAACCGCTATCAAGATTACCTAGAAAAAAAAATATGTATCAAATATTCGAAGTAATTAGCGATAATTTAAACAAAATGTTATAAATAAAATCAGACTCGTTTGGTTGGTCAACATGGTTGATTGGGTTCACTCTGTTGAGGGAGACCTGATAGGTCATGTCATCATCTAAAATTTATAGTTTTTGTGGCAAAATATTTGTTAAAAGAGAGTTTAAAACAAGATTACCTGCCTCAACATAATAAACATATACAATCTTTAAATATAACCTGTTATGTCTTGAAGCGATAATTCCATGTCAAGTATGCATTATTTAATAGTAACTACTACTAAATATCCTTTTATCACTTCGAAAACGCTACTAAAACCCTAAGCAAAAAGGTTAACAACCCTATTGACAAACAAAAAACAATGTATGGTAAGGTAAAATATCATGTTACACATGTCCATTTCGTTGCATGCTAACCTTCAAAAAACGTCTAACGGCCGAGTCCACCACCAATTGAAAATTATCCATCGTATGTTCACAAACGAATTCACCACATCTATTAACTAAGCAAGCGTTTATTCATCTTCACGAACAACCGCGAGGTTCGGGTTCGACAGGGGCAGGCATTTGTGTGATGAACGGGTCTGGGTGTTTATTAAATTTATTCTGATATCTATTTAGGTATTTCTATGTATTAGTATCGTTGACTAACACCCATAACACAAGCATGTAATTTGCTTACTTTGGGGTTAGATTCAAATTGTGTAACTTGTCCAGGAACATTTATTTATCTACATTTATTTCACTATATCTTCACGCCATATGAGTCAGATGGTATAATACTACTATTCAAGGATGTCCTTGTTATTGTTTACAATAAATAATAATTTCTTGCCAACCTTATTGAAATATACTAGGAAATTTTAAAATGATTGAAGACTCACAGAAAATAGACGAAAAATAAATATCAATTAAATACTAATAAAGATATTTTAATTTTGACACTCTTCCTGCGCCTGGGACAAATATTCACATATATTACAAAAAGAAAAAATCACTTTTGACAGTATCAGGATAAGAGAGGAGAGGGCCCATGATTGGTAAGGAATTAAAAATTTTACTCAGACGATTAGAGCTTTTGTCAACTAGAGACGAAAGGGTGTGTAAGAATCTAGCAAGAGGTGATTTTTTCTTTCTTTAAAATTTATGACTATTACCTTACCTTATTTTTTCTGCTATAAACCCGATTTTTCCGCAAGGTATCCTAAATAATTCTGAAAGAATAGATATTACGTTAATTTACAGAATACAAATTTAAAAACAAAAATTTAAAAAAATTAAATCAGACGCATTGCAATGGTCAACATAGTTAAATGGGTTCTCTCTGTTGAGGGAGACCTGAAAGGTCATGTCATCATTTTAATTTTTTTACAAAAAGAAAAAAGATTTTCAATCCATCGCTCAATTCAATTATGTTAGATTTTCAAACATAATAGTGTAATACTAAAATTACCAACACAATATTTGATTTCAAATAACCCTAAATTTTTTTGGCAGATATTTTATCGCCTCTGAGGTCTAGTGGTCCGGCTTTGGACTTGACTATTTGAGGTTCCAGGTTGGATGCTCATGCAACAAAACAAAATTTTAGAAAATGTATATTTTCAATTCTCTAATAAAAACAACTTTGCCTCGGATTGGATATTATGTGCCCGATTAGCGATAGGCTTGCCACTTATCACATTGTGGGACTTAGTGTCTTCGGCTAGTTGTGGGTGCCCTGGTTGTGCTTCTGCCTACAATTCGGGGATATGGGCGTGAATATAGATTTTTATTGTTCTAATAATTTTAAGTTTACACTTTGGAAATGTTATAAAGTTTTTATTGTAAAAGTGATACTTACATTTTTATTTCATAATTCCAATGTGGTTACTAAGCATTTGTTGCATTTAAATCCCTTTCTACAGCTTTTCATAACTATTTCCGATCTGGCAGATGAGTTTTCTAGTTTTTTCCAGTTCCTGTCAAATTCATTTTGTAGCACCTTTAACAAACAAAAGCAAGTGTTATCCAAATAGACGAAGAAACCTATAGGTATCCTATTTTCGAACTAATATTTCAGACAGCGGAACACAAATAACTCATCAAAACATATCAGGTAAACTGTGCAGTCATCATTCTTTAACAATTTTAAAAATTGACATTTTAATTAGTGACATATTTAAAATTCGGATGACATTCAAAACCTCGTTTTAGGTTTTGTTGGTTATTATTGTTAAATAAATGTCTTACAATTTAAACAGATACATACCACTTCAGAATCTCCGTATAAATGAAATTCGAATCTGAAAAAGAAAACTTAACATTAATTCATAATCAACTAACACACATTTTAATTTGTTGTCAAATCTACATTCAGTGTGGATAGTTATGTTAACAGCATCATAGTCAGATGTCCCTATCTAAAATCATCATTTTAAAAACAGGACTCTTTTCTCACAAACCAAATGTTTAAAAATATATTTACCTTATAGCTTTTCTTCTATATAGACAGCAACGGTC
Organism: Calephelis virginiensis; assembly: GCA_002245475.1. Lineage (NCBI taxonomy): Eukaryota > Metazoa > Arthropoda > Insecta > Lepidoptera > Riodinidae > Calephelis > Calephelis virginiensis. The sequence goes on from NJDC01006090.1 coordinate 18,425, forward strand.
AATCTGTAAATAATTTATCTTACGTAAAATAACTTTATGTAAGAAATGTTGAAGTTAATTTAATGAATAAAATAATAGATCAGTAAGGATAGATGTTAACAGCATCATTGTCAGATGTCCCTATCAAGAATCATCATTGTCTTCACCCTAGAGATTGTAAGAGGTGTGCCGTGCGCCTTTGAAAATGATTTACTGTAATGTGTAAATTTGTAAAAAAACTGTAAATTTTATGTATTTTATTTAAACAATTTCTGTTTTACTTTTTATTTTCTAATGACATAATTATCTTATTTGATAAGAAATTGAATTTGCCCCTAAAATCTCTATTGTAATGTTATCATACTCTTTAGCGTTTACAAGTGTTCTTTGTGTGTGTTTTTTTAACGAAGAAATTAATAAGTAATAAAATATTTAACGTTTAAAAATTCTCGCTCCTTGTTTTTGTTTGCTATACCTACGTGGCACCACTGTCGCGTAGTTGTGTAAGGTTATGGTTGCATTTATTGTCTATGTAGTTACAATTCTTCCTTGTGATTACTATTAATTTGTTATAAACAAAACAATGCAATCAAATTAAGTACACATCATGTCAAAAAAGGCAACAGATTGATTTAAACAAATGTATTTATTTAAGTACAATTACAGTCGTAACGTCCGCTTCTCGAGTCGGATAGACGTTTTCAAATTTGTGTATTTTCCATGACATTATCGGTTTAAGTTGTGAATTTTAGTCCAAATGAGATTTTTGAAGCAAAAAAGTCAAGCGAAATAAGTTGTAACAAGGAACTGTATGACACGGATTTGGGAAAAAGAGAATCTTTGTAATTTGGTTTTATTAACTTTGTGATTTTTAGTGTATAATGTGCAGATTTAGGAAAGCTGAAATAAAATTAATTTAATTTTAAACAAATATGAACTTACATTTAGCTTCCTATTGAAAGAGATATGGCTTGCCCAATCTTCAAGATTCTCCATGAAGCTGAAATAACAAACTATTGTTACTCATGTTGTCACTACAAAGAATGAAATAGATAAGGTTTAAAACATCAGATAGGAGCGAAAGACAAGACATATTACATCAAGGTACTCAGATGAACTATGAAATCATCATTTGTTAAGGAGAGCTCATGGAAATAAAAATAACAATTATTTTATTTTTTAAATAGAGTAATATTTTATTTTGCAAACACCATTTGTGACACTTCACTTAGTTAAATACCATGTGCTCCTAATGGAATGTCCTCAATTGTTAAGATAAATTAATTAATTATAGCAGGACTACGACCCGTGACTTCTTTCTTCATATGAAGGCATACTCTTTGATTACGATGGTATAGTATGTAAAATAGGTTTGTACCATTAAATATATTATGTTGTATCACATTTACATTTTAATAAAAATAATATATTCATAGAAGTAGTATATTAATAAATTAGCGGCCCGCCCCGGCTTGGCACTGGTATCAAATATACATATGAGCCTTCCTCTACAATCACTTTATCTATTTAAAAAAACCGCATCAAAATCCGTTGCGTAATTTTAAAGAATTAAGCATACAAAGGGACATAGGGACAGAGGAAGCGACTTTGTTTTACACTATTTAATATTAAGTGACTTTGAAGTTTTAAGTAAGAAACTTTTTCGGAGAATATTTATTTATTATGAGAATAAAAATTTAAAAAAAAATATATTTTACTATTTTTTTTCCTATTTATGCAATATTAATAATATTTTCAAGTTACCTTATAAACTCCCCCACTTTTATATACCTGAAACGAAAATAACAATATTAATATATAAGCAATCAAAAAATATTTAACAAATCTATAAAAAGAAAATCAGGATGCTTGAAGCATATACGTGTACATCAGACCTCACAACAAACCGCCCTACTATAGATCAAAACAAGTTACCGTAGAAAATTTAAAATTTAATCATAAACCAAATTAACTTTGACTACACAAATCTAAAATAAAGTTTGTTGTGAGGCAACAGAGGGTTTTCAGCTGCACTGCGCTGTCATCATTATGTGTGTGTCAATAATAAATAAATAATAATAATAAATATCTATCCCTGGACAAGTTACACAAATTGAATCTAACCCCAAAGTAAGAATACTAAATGCTTGTGTTATGCGTTTTAGTCAACTACATAGAAATACTTAAATAGATACCAGAATAAATTTAATAAACATTCAGACCCGGAAATGCAGACATCACACAAATGCCTGCCCCTGTCGGGAATCGAACCCGAGCCCCGCGGTTAGTCGTTGTAGTTAGCCACTCGTCCAACGAGGCGGTAGAAGTAGGAAAGTAAACTTAAAATTAGCCGGATAAACTAAGGTTTATCTTTGAACCTTAAGTTCGATATCATGTTAGCATCATGATATTCAATCTTTAGCCGGTTAATGTGGACACTAACCGAAACTAAACGGATGAAAATGTATTCGGTGGACGCGGGGCCCGGCGCGGGCGTAGAGCTTGAGGTGGAGAGACAATGCGCTGTCACATAGCAATGTTTTTGTTTAGTGTTTTGTCATCTTTCTTTACAGTTGATCGCATAGTTCAAGGGAACAGAAAGGATTTAAAAAAGACGTGTGGCACTCGGAGACTGCCGCGGTAAAGCTACAGCATAAACAGGCATGAGTCCCCAGATAGCGTGGCGAAGTGGGGGATTACGCATTACGCATTCGCAGTAACATCGATACAACCAATGCCAATGTCGCCTAGAGGCGAGTTGCTGAACTAAAGAGACAAGCGTGATCAAAAAGTCATTAAACTTCTGCTATTCATCGAGAGATGGCGAAACTAAAAATCATCACCACTGTGCCGGTCGGAGTGGAGTTTGTTAGTTTATTTTCGTTACGGAATTTCTGAATTCGATTTCCACGCTCAAGGCCTCCGATAGAACCTTTGCAATAGCTTTACAAGATGCTGCGTAATCTTATCTTGAATGATGTTTATTCATTGCATTCCATTAGGGGGCGTCCACAAATTACGTGAGATGTTTAAGGGGGTAGGGGGTCGATTCAAATCTCACCTAATCTTACGTTGGAGAGAGGGGGGGTCTCGGCAAATATCAGGCAATTTTTTTGCTTCAATCACAAAAAAATGCTATTTTGGTCCATTTCATCCATACTGTAGATGCTTAAGATTTAATCTTAAGCATAATCGTAATACAATGAAGATCATTCACTAATTCCTTCGAAAGAAAATAATTTCATTCATACTCGACTTTATACATCTACTGACTGTCAAACCACCATAAATTTGTTTTGTACCAAATACCTCAATTCACTTAACCCATATACGTCCGCCGTGCCCAAACGAGGACACCTAATGAAGTTCCCTCAATTTTTTATATTTCGCGTTAATCTTCTGTTTACTGTCAATGCTTCATGGTTAAGCAGCTATTGACTAGATAACATATATAACAGTGATCAAAAGTACTTTCAGGTGACTTTATAGTGCATCTTGTGGATCGATTCTGGACATCAGTGTTTACCTAAGGTAAGTAAATGTTTTTTTTTTGTATTATATTTTTTAAATATGCTTATTTTTTATATAAATTATTTAAATACGTTGTAAACAATAAAGTAAATTAAAATTTTAGTGGATTAGTTGGACAATGTTACTATATTTATAGATTATTTAACGGTGTCCCCAATTGGGGCCAGTGGGCACATCAGAGGTAAATTATTCGTATTTTTGTCAAGAGGTAATTCTTGAATAAATAATGGCTAAGCGGAGATTCAGCAGCCATAATGAGTACCTGGGGCTTCAGGAAGCACTTGATGCTGTAATGCTTGAAGAAGACAATGTTACAGAGATAGATCTAGTTGTACTTCCCCCAGAGCCAAGCGTCCTAACTGATGAAGAAGAAGGCGACGAGGACAACATTCAAATCAATGATATTCCGCATGATATACCAGGTAATGTTGAAGTATTCATGAATCGAGACGAAGAGGACTGGAGCAGCAGTGATGACGAACTACTCGCAGTATCTAAAAGAAGCAGAACTAATTTTAACGAGCCCCGCTGGCGTAAAACAGAGCCTAACTATACGCCTATTAATTCTGCTGAAGGTGATTTGCATACTCGTTTTGATAAAATGATGGATGAGCTGAAAAACCAAAACCCTCTGAATATTTTTGAAAAAATATTTAATGACGAAGTTTTCACCATGATTGTTCAGCACTCACAGACTTACGCGGCTCAAAAAAACAAATATGACTTCAGAGTAACTGTCAGTGAACTGAAAACATTCTTCGGTATTCTTTTATTGACTGATTACCATTCATTGCCTCGAGAACGTTTGTATTGGTGTCTGGACGAAGACTGTAACGTATCTATTATTTCAAGAGCTATGTCAAGAAATAGATTCGAAGAAATAAAAAAATACCTTCATTTCTGTGACAACCTCATCGCAGTCGAATCGTCAGACAAAATGTATAAAGTGCGAGCTCTTGCAGATATACTAATGAACAAATTTTTGCAGTGGGGTATATTTCATCAAAATTTGTCTATTGATGAGTCAATGGTGAAGTATTTTGGGCGACATCCAGCAAAACAATTCATTCGGGGCAAGCCAGTGCGATTCGGCTACAAAAATTGGATGGTCACAAGTTCGGACGGCTACTGCTACGCCTTCGACTTGTATTGCGGAAAATCTCCCGGTGCTAATCCCACAGAACCATTGGGTACAAGAGTGGTAAAACTGTTACTCGACAAACTAGGCACAAATCCCAGAGATCATGTGGTATATTTTGATAATTTTTTCACCAGTTTTGAATTGCTCCGAGATTTACGACAAGCTGGCTTTCGTGCAACAGGTACTGTTCGCGAAGGTAGAACCAAGAAGTGTTCACTAATTTCTGTAAAGGATATGAAGAAGAGAAACCGAGCTGATTTTGACTTCCGATTCGACCAAGTCAACCAAATTTTATTTGTACGTTGGTTGGACAACAGTGTCTGCACAATAGGGTCAAATTATGATACTGTGCTCCCTCTAGGGAAAGTCAAGAGATGGAGCTCTGTAGAAAAGAAAAAAGTCGACGTTGGTATACCGCATGTTTTTCAGAGCTATAACAAGGGTATGGGCGGTGTAGATCAAGCTGATCAATCAATTTCACTATACCACATTGCTATACGTGGCAAAACATGGTGGTGGGTTTTGTTCACGTATATGCTGGACTTAGCCGTGGCCAACGCATGGCGCCTTCATCTTCTAACTAATGATACCAAGTTAGATCAGCTTCAATTTCGTCGCTACATTGCTCGTCATTATTTGAGACATACAGGCAGTGAAAATTTACGTCCAACTGCTTCGGTGGTACCAAGTTTGCAGCATGATGGAGTGGGTCACTATCCTCAAAAACTTTTGCAACAATTGCGATGCACGGTATGCCATAAAAAAGCACGTTGGCAATGCAAGAAGTGCCTGAAAACTTTGTGTATTGAGAAACAATGTTTCGAAAATTTTCACACTATATAAGCCCAGTGTCCCCATTTGAGGACGGCGATTTTTTTAAATGAAAAAATAAACTTTTTTTTGTGTTTTTGTATTTTTAATATATTTGCATTAGTATCAATAGATAAATAAAGAAATTTAATTTTTTTCACTACAGAGTTTCATTTGGGTGTAAATGGGTTAACCAAATAAATTAGGTTTTTTTATGTTATTGGATTGCAAACAAGGATTTCCTGATTATAAAAAAATGACACCGCCTACAGACAACAAAGGTGGTAATGGTGCGTTGCCAACCTAACGTTGGGAGGTTAGGGCTCGTGTAAAAGCGAGTTTACCTTATCCTCCAACCGGAACACGTCAACGATTAGGCAAGGCTTTGTTGCCAATACCTATGCTCGCCTTTTACACGCTGCCTGGCACGAAAGCAGATGGTCTATTCTGCAAAGAAGCCCGGACCAACAAGGGGGTTGATGGACATTTGAGAATTTCGGGCTTTAAAGAGCATGACCGAAAGTCATTTGCTCCATTTTTAATACGACACTGCCTACCGATTCAACCGGAACGAAGTTGAAGGAGCCGACGATTTTACTGAAAATCATATGGGCATGTTGGTTCCAATAATATCTTTTGAGCCTAAAAGCCTTTGCTGTAAAAATCCAATACATTTAAATAAGAAACCCACATTCCGAAAAATCTCACGTGAGATAGGGGGGTGGGGGGAAGGGGCTTTAATAAAATCTCACGACATCTCACCAGGGGAGGAGGTCAAAAAATGTAACACCTCACGTAATTTATGGACGCCATCTTACAGACGAGAATATATTTGACACAGCTTCTTGAAGCTTTCCTGCAAAAATATGAAGAGCTAACCGAGTTCGTCACAAAATTTCAGGCAACAGAATAATAAAGAATAGCACTTCCAGTACGCTTCCCATTGTCTCAGTTTTTGGTAGTTGCGAAAAACATGGTAAACCAGTGTTCTTATAATATCCCTAACCTAGAAGACAACTAGATAGACATTGCTAACATACCCTCTTTAACTAAGAAAGACTGGATTGAAGATTGCCAGTGGATAAACAAGAAAACAATGTGGTTCTACTACGTCTAATACAAATACAACTATTACCAAATTATTACCAGGTTGTGGATTTTCCGAATCACAGTGGGAAAGTTTTGATGATTTCCAGAAACAACATTTCAGCCGGTGGCTTGTATTGTCAATTGAAAGAAATGATTGTATCAACTGAAAATGTACCTATTTTTTTATTTCTACAAATGTAAGCACGTGCTTGGTTTGGCGATTCGCTTATAGTTGCTCCATTTGAAGCTAAAATTATTTCCATAGGAAAAAAATGAAGTGTGACCGTCCATCAAAAGCTAAACGGGCATTAATCATTCTAATTTCAAATATTATATCATTATATTGAGTATTTGATATTAAAATAGGAATAAATCTTAAAATACTTACATCTCTTTACTTTGTTAGTCAAAATGATTCAACTGCATTTATCTGGAACAATGACATGTCAATTAAAAAACACAAATAACTTCTCTTACAATTTATGATCAATTAATTTTCAGATAGAGCTAATATACATGCAAAATCATAGTTTTCTCAATGGTTAGCACTTTTCATCATAATTTCCAAACATGTTTTTTTATTTTACTTTAAGAATTACGACAAATAATTTTAAGGTGACAATTAAATTTTTTTCAAATACATAGGAATAAATTCAAATTTACTCACATGTTATAAGTTTGTTGGTCGAGATAATTTAACTGCCTTTATCTATAACAAAGAGATGTTAATTAAACCACGTTTAATATACAGGGTTAGTCTACCTAGATCCATCCTTTAAGGACGTATATAGCTTCCATCTTTTCTGATTGATTTGACTAAGAAGCACCCTTCAAGATATACGAATTATTTCGTTTTTACAAAATTTCAAAAAGCCTCGGCAGGCTTAATCTACCTCAACAATTGTTTTCAGATTTCCCCTTCTGACAAATACAGCCAGCAGCAGCTGGCAACACAAACGTAATACAATTTAATTTGACTCTGCATAAGTCAACTGAGCTGTGTGACACAAGAGGTGTCAAGTTATTAGGTAATACGAGCTATTTTGTATTGTTACTATTATGTAATACCTAGTTGTCAATTGTAGTAATTGGTACCATCTACATTTACAAACTGAGTGCCACAGTTTAAATTCCAGCTAGCCAAACTACAACCGTTGAATTGAAATAATCGCAAAACGTACTGTTTACAATACACAGAATTGAAGCAAACGTATAAACTAATTGAGTCAATTCAACGAGGACATTGCAAAAGAAACGACCGCATTTGGCCAAGAAAAAAGTTTTTTTCCACCTGGACAATGCAAGGGCGTACGCACGTGCAACGAGTTGGCTTCCTCATCCGCACTATTTTTCAGATTTAGCCCCAGGTGACTATTACTTATTCCCAAACATAAAGAAATAGCTCTGTGGGAAGAGATTTGACTCCATCGACGAAATTATCTACAAAAAAAATGGCTGCTGTATTTTGCTGATCTCTACTACCCCACCAAATGTCGTCCTTGCCTTATGTGAAGTTATCTACAGAAAGAAAAAATCAAATTTCACAGATAATTTGTATATCAATTTTGAACTGACGCAAAAACTACTGCTAGCAGAAAAAAGTCACCTCAATGGCTCACTTAAAAAAAATTAAAAAAGGTTTACTTATACTTAAACTTTAAAAATTACAAAATATAGGTCATTGACCCGGTATCTAATCGTGTACTCCGGGCTGTTGTTCACGGACTTATGAATTAAAATTACTCTGCACCCTTATTGCGTACCACAGACTCATGGGTGTCCCAGTTGGTACTACATTAAGTTTATTGATCATATACAAGAAATTTGACAACGTATTGCCTATTGGCAAAAAAGGACCATTGACAACACTGTTTTTTTCAATACAGACAAATAGAATAGAATATTTACTAACTAATCTTAACGTTAACAATAGCTACGATTCCCAATTTTGAAGTAAAAAATTGTAGCGAAAACAGTTCACCGATCTTGATGAAAACCCTCGCCAATCTTTTCCAAATCCAAATTTTGACGGACAAGTACATGAGCACTGCTCATGAGTCAGCCTCGGACGACGGCTTCACCGAAGTCCAAGTCACAAAATCCAAACGTTCGCGTAAAAGTAAAACCCGCGGGTCCACTCCTCCTCAGTCCTGCCAGGAGAACCACTCGCCGTCTTCCGTCAAAAGACAGGCCGTGGCAAATACAATTCCTGCCCCTCAGGCTATTAAACACCAGGCAACGGTCGCCCCTCAGGCGACTGACACCTCCCAGGCCACTCAGCCAATCTCTCAGAGCGACGTTGAGATGCAGTCTCCGAGCTCGAAGATCCCTCTCCTCATACCACCTCGACAAGACCAAGTGGAATGACTTGTCCCGGGCGCTTCACGCCAAATCATTCAATATACCCAAGCTCGATCCACGAGCTAGGGCATCAAAGTAACCGTTCCAACGACAACCGACCATCGCCGATTTTCATCGCTTCTCAGGGAGAGAAAAGTAAGTTTTCACAGTTACCCTCTCGCGGACGAATGCCAATTGCGAGTCATCATACGCGGCCTCCCCCAAGGAACGCGTCATACGCGGCCTCCCGAATGAAGCTAATTAAGCCCATTAACTTTCCTATTATGTCTTCTGTGATTCTCAGAAACTATTTTAAAACTATTATCTAATGAATCAATTAGTAAATATAAATTTTAAAGAAAGAAAAAATTTCGCCCCAGACATGATTTGAACCTGTAACCTTTCGTCTCAAGCCGACGAATGCTCTAACCAATTGAGCTACTGAGGATTCAAGCCCCGTGACGAAATTTTTAATTCCTTTCTAACCCGTTAACGAGGGTAGTTATGTCCTATAGATACACAATTCTGAGTACCCACCAAATGAGTTCATCATTACAGATGAAATTCACATTTTAGAATGGCCATAACTTTCGTTTCTCGCAACGTATTTTTATTTTAGCACTTGCCCTGCATTAATCCCAAGCACAGGGCAAGTGCTAAAATAAAAATACGTTAGTAAATATAAATATAATAATTGCTCTGTGATCATAAATAAGGGTAATTAGGAAACATTACAATCGTAATTGTTTGTGACTAGCAATAAATAGAACCCAATATTACTTTTTAGTTCAGTTTATCGTAAACACTCGTGTACTTTACTTACCACATCTTTACTCTATAATCGCAAAATATTATTATTATAAAAATATTATTTTTGTCGAACTTAGACTTGTTCGTTCTTTTAAAAACCGAAACTACTTCATTTAACCATTAAGTATTATTCGGGGCAGTTACAGCTCGATTCGGTCGACGCCTTTCTGAAGAAGACCAGGTAACTCTCAAGGAATTCTGTAGATAATTTACACGAGCTGTTAAACAAAGGTGGCAGAAATCACACCGGATTCTTGAAACATTCACAAACCACTATGAAAATTGGCTTCAAGCAAATGTTGATTGGCCAAGTTGTGTGAAAGACGATTCAAGTACTACTACAAGAGAAGGCGTTAAAGATGTTTATCCCTCCTACTACAAAGTGCAACAAGCCAAACTTCAATGTTATCCACCGAAAGAATTAGTGACGATAACAGATTCATCGGCTAGGATAATTCTCCAAGTGTTACTCGATCTCACATAAAGAGGATCCTTGGAAATTTACGAAACAAGATTTCAGGTAAGCATCTAAATCTAACGTCCAAATGGGGATTTGATGGTGCATCCAACCAAAGCCGATATAAACAAAAACTTGAAGGGGAGCAAGATGACTCCAGTATGTTTATACCTCCTTATTGCCTATTAAGCTTTCTGTTGAAGACGAAATTGTTTGGATGAATCCCAATCCGTGCTCACCCTTTTCTTGTCGTCGAGTGCAGTTCGCTTTTGTGAAGGAATGTGAGGCAGTCGTCAATCACAATAAAGTCTATCAATAATCAATTCCATCAATCAATCACAGAGTCTATCAATAACAATAAAGTGAGTCATAATCTGATGATGACAATTATTGATGCTTAAGTTTGTACTTTATTTTCTAATGCTAAATCAAATTCGGCATGCTAGCTTTGCTTTGTTAAACCCACAGAAATGAATCGTTCGGTTGCGGTATCAACAAAGAATGTATCGTCTGACTTACATGAATATGGATTGTCATCACTACACGCCCATATCAATTCAATGGAGTGTCTTTTACATATTTGTTACCGACTCGATTTAAAAAAATAGGCTGCGAGAGGAGAGCATAAGGATATGTGATTAGCAAGAAAGTAAATTATACAGAACAAATTCAAGGATGAGCTCAATCTTTTGATTGACATTGTTAAGAAGGGCTCAGGAACAACCAATGACGGGAATACTGCATGACGGTTTTTTGAGTTTCCCAATAAAACAGCAGCCATAACTGGTTTAGACGAATAACTTGTACCGAGATTTGCTGTAATATTGCAAGCTATAACTTCTGGGGAACAAATTGATGTCTCCAAATTTAAAATTTCCCGCAAAACAGCAGAGAAATACGTGGAGTTGTATGACTGGTACTACATGTCGTCGACTGTCCATAAGTTAGTCACACATGGGAGAGACATAGTTGCTAAAAATGACATTGTGCCAATCGGATGTCTCTCAGAAGAAGCGTCAGAGTCCCGCAACAAAGATTTCAGGAGGTTCCGGGAACATCACTCCCGGAAAAAGAGCAGACAAGCTTCTAATGAAGAGATCCTAAATATGCTTGTGCTATTTTCTGATCCCTTCATCAGTTTTGTTTTTCATCAGTGCGCAAAGACCCAAGTTTAAAGCGAAGAAGAAGCAGGCATTTTTTTACTGAAACTTTAGACATACTTAAATTATCGGAAATCAGTTTTTAGATGTGTCTGATATAGAGTCTGATTCCGAATATGAGGCAAACAGTAAATTATCATTATAAAACTATAGTTGTATTTTATTAACTTACTGTAGGTTTTTCACAGTTTCGTATTCTTTAATAATTATTGTTTTACTTGACTTTTTGGTCGTACTTGACCTCACTCCCGAAGGCAAAAAAGTCTTCGAAATTAAGACCGTATGCGGACTCTCGGGACTAGTAGTCGAAGCCCCAAGAAACCGCGGTACTCCCGGGCAATGCCACAATTGCCAACTATACGGACATTCCGCAAGGAATTGTTTCGCCAAACCTAGGTGCGTTAAGTGCCTTGAGCCCCACGCGACCGCCGACTGTTCGCGCCCTAAGCGCGACCAGTTAGAGCAGTCGCAGACCTCCACTTCAGCCAGCTGCGTAAACTGCGGCGTGTCCGGACACCCAGCTAACTCCGAAAGCGCCGCGGCCGCACCGACAGCTCGCGCCCCACCATGCGCGAGTCGTCGTACAAAAAAGCTCCCAAGTACGAGTCGTCCGTACGACTCAACAAGGGTACTATAGTACCCAAACCAGTGTCACTGATGGTGGCTCCACCTCCCACCACCAACGCCTGGTTTAAACCACCCAGCATGGTGAGGAAAAATATTAATATTGCCAATTTTCCCTCCTCGCCTGCGGCAACCACGGTACCCAGGCCCGAACCGCGTCGGGTACCACAGTCCCAATCGGCCAATTACAATGCCGATTTAGCGCTAGTCACGGAGATGACTTTTGCTATTGACCCGGAAGAGGTCCAGGAGTTTGCTTACAAACTCCGCACCTCAACCCAAACAGAGATGATCAACGTGATCATCCAACACTCCGGCCTTATGAACACCATAAGGCAATTAACTTTCAAAACCCGCAATGGATAGGTCCCAGAGAAATGATAGATTCGGGGAATTAATTTCTATTATTTTTAATTTGTACATTAATGTTTTTTTATTTATATATTTTTGTTATAAAAAAATCTATTATTTCTATAATATAAAATGAAATATAAGCAAAACCAAGAGGAAGTCATTACTCAAGAAACAAAAATTAAACTGAATGTACATTGGTAACTATTTCATCACCAACATCTTAAATTTTGTAATCATTTATGGAAAATAGTAAATTATTTACCACCAGTAAAACAACCCCATACCTTATTTTTTTTTATTTTAATTTTAAAAATGAAATAAGTGACCTATAATTATCCAAAATACAACTCAACTTTTTAAAAATAAATACTACCGGCTTGCATTTATTTAACCCGGCGAGGATGTGGAGGGGTCATTTTGACCCCGACAATTTTTAGTTGCGCGTAGTTTTTTATTCCGCGACCGTAGCGTTTTGGACGTCTTAGTAGCTGTTGCTAAGGAACCCACGCGCGCGCCGCGCACCGGTATTCAGTCGGCCGCCGCCTGCGACGGGAGCAACACGTGCGCGCAGTCGAGAAGGGTAAATATGACCCCGCCACAACCGCGGCGTTGCATTTTTTTTTAGATGTTTTAAAAATGTTTTATACGTAATATTATTATATTTTTCAGGTTGGAGATGAAGGCATACGTCATATTTTAATGCAGTCCGATAGTGAAGATGACTTTTTAACCGATGGTAGCGAAAATGAAGATCACGTGAGTACACGCAGTCAGGACAGTGATACTGAGCAAACTACGAGTAGTGAATTTGACAGCAAGGTTGACGTACCTCTGTCTACGTTGGAACGAGAGGAATCAGATGACCAGGTAGGAAATTCCTTTTATATTGGTAAAGATGGAACTAGATGGTCTAAAAATCCGCCAAACCAAGTTCGAACCCGCTCTGAAAACATCATTCGCCAAACACCTGGTGTGAGCCCGGCAGCAAGGGCAGCCAAATCAGAACTTGAATGCTGGAGTTTGTTTTTTCCTGAAACTATGCTTACTGTCATTCTTACTCACACAAACGCGCAAATTCGAGATAGAAATTCAGCTTGTGAATCTATTCCTCACTACAGGAAAGAATTGGGCAGTGGTGAATTGAAGGCTTTCATTGGCTTGTTATATATTGCTGGATTTTATCGCTCTAATCGACAAAACACTGTCGACCTTTGGGCTTCAGACGGTACAGGTGTCGAAATATTTCGGTTGACAATGTCGCATCAGCGATTTCATTTTATTCAAAGTTGTCTGCGATTTGATGATAAATCTACACGAGATGAAAGAAAGCTCTTAGAGAACTTGGCCCCTACACGACAAGTATTTGAAATATTTTATAAATTGATCTTTTTTTGACATTTTGACTTACTAAATCTAAAACAAACAAAATCATCATCAGCGGTAATTTACAACACAAACGTGTATGTGCGGTCTCACAGACCGAACTCAAATTATAATTTGAATTTACTCACGCAATATTCAGCCGGCAACGTTACCTTCACTCTCAACTGTCGTTTCGCCACTAAAACAGAAACTACTGATGCGGCATACGCGGTTGGTGGGGGAGGCGAGAATCGCAAACTGCAAGCGGCCTTGTGAGACCACACGTCCATAGTTAAAGGTTAAGCCGTTCACGGACACTAAGTCCGAAAAGTGAGGAGCAACCATTGTGCTGGTATATCATTTGTTGTCAGATTGCTAGCAGTACCTCACTAAGCCCGAAAACTTAATTTCTTAAAAATAATTAGTTTTCTCCGTTTATTAGGCAGGAAATAAGGGAAATATATTCAAATTTTTTTAACTCACCATTAGCACTTTCAGGTTTCTTATATTTTCCTTGCACAAAGATCCGAGGAACATCAATCCCTTCTTTGAAGTTGACAGTACGACGTTGCACATAAGTGTTCATTATAATTTCAAAGCCTACACCCAGGAATAGCTTTTGTAGCTCTTCTTCTGTAAAGTAGTAGCTTCTGTGAAAAAACATTAGTTACATAAAATCCATATTTTCAATATTTTCCCACATACACATCTACATATTATCAGATAGGAGCGAAAGACAATTTGAAGTATACATCAGTGTTCAGCTGAACTATGAAATCATCATGTAATGTAAAATGGTAAGTGTATATTTCTAGAAATCGTAAATTAATAATTTTTATCCATTAGCAAGCTTAAAACTGCAACTTTTATTATATGACAAATACCTAACTATGGATTGCATATACATTAGTCACAGTCAGTTTTAACTAGCAACTATCAATAAAATGATGCATATTGGTATATGGTTGATGGTTTGTGGTGTGGTACAATGGTTATCATATACCTAACCCTGACAAAACAAAGGGTAAAAGTTTAAGATAGATAGGTGATCAGTAGTAGGGGCAAGTGCTGTACCTATAGACAGTAGTATTATTTTAGAAAGTAAATACATTTTAGTCTTAATTTGAACGCACCCATATCTTTTTATTTAATATAGTAACACTGATTGACAGTCATGTCATTTGCTAAACAGAAGAAAAAAAACTCAATGTTTTTACCACACAAAGTAAATTTCTTAATTTATTTTTATTATTTATTATAATATCTAAAGCTAGACCTTTTATTTCTACAACTCATAATGGGCTTGCAAATATTTCAAGCCCACTAACATTTTACTTTTTCTAGATTCAATTTGTACCTGTGGAAGAGTTTTAAATGCACCTGTGGATAGCCCATAGGTACATCAATGTACATCAATCAATGTATCAATCAATGGTCAAAAATCAATTGGTATGTAATGTCGTAATTAGCCCACATTGCTATACGTATAAAATTATTTTAATCAACCAACCGTTCCAGTCCAAAAAAAAGGAAAAGGTTTTGCACAAAGTTCATTCCCTGATAAGGGAGCGTACCCATACTATGTAAGCCATTTAGGGGGGGTGGTTCGCTATGATACTTATTGTCCATCTGTAAAAGACCATATTAATGGAAGAACCAGTTCAGTTTGTAGCCTTTATTTAGCTTCAAAAAAAAGAGAAATTAACAACCATTGAAAAAATTTGCATGGTGGTGCAATGGACATTCTGTTCTTGTACGACCTTTGAGGGTTCTCTCCAGACTACCACACAAAGTTTTGTGTGATATGGGAGAAACAGTGAAGTGGTTAGATGTTGACACCCTTGATGAAGAGGACATTATCAAGTCTGAAGAAACTCCTCATACTACTGCTCCTGTGATCAATAATGTATCTGAGTGGATTGACGCTGGGAATACATTTTTTCATAGAAGACGTGTGACATCCATATTAATAATGTTAAACAGAAAATAATTATTTGTTTTTTAAACTGAGTTACCCTAGAAATATGTATTTTTTAAGTTTTTCTTTTTCATAATATTTAATTTTATTTTATAAAATTTGTAAAGCCCACTAAGGAATGCCCTGTGGTTTTGATAAGGGAAAATTAAGAAACACATGTGTGTTTCTTAATTTTGTGTTGGAAATGTTCCAAAGACGTAATAGACACAGCTAAAAATAATGGAGGTGTATTGTTAAATTTACCTCTACATACTTCAATTTACAACCACCAGACATATGCATTTTTGCCCTTTCAAGACACAGTACAACAAAACTGCTACTAAAAAGATTTTGGATAATCCTGGTAAACCTATTTCAATCTGTGATGACATTACAGAAATTATAGGCAAATCTTCAATTATTAATTTTTCTTCACACCAAACAATATTCTTAAAAGCTTTGAAGTCACAGGCATATACCTCTTTAATCCTTTGCATACCGGAACACGAATCCGCTCAATCCAATTGAACGGCAGCATTAAAGTCGTGACATACCAGAGGTTAAAAGGAACAATTTTACGATTAATAAAAATTTTATATGCTCTTATATAACTCAACAACAATAACTGTCACAAGAACTTTCTTCTACCATTACAAATATTGAAAATGAGACATGTGACTCTCAAGATCTTAGACCAAAATTAGAATTGAGAAAACTTCAGACAGTTATGGAGAAAGTTAACCAAAGAAAGCTTGATCCTGCTACTACTGTTAATTAAATACAATTAGTGCACAAGAACATCGGTCAGAATCTTATTAACAAGCCATTGATAAAATTGATGATGAGTATTTAAACCATTAGAATACAGCCAGCTATTTCAAATCGAGAGGATATTATTATCTATACTAATAAAACTGCAGTCCTATTACCTATAACTAACCTAGACTTAATAAGAAAAACAGACGAAATCTAAATATCCCAAATTTTAAATCTTAATATCCTCCTTTTATTTGTTTATACATGCATGAAATACTGTAAACCGAACAATACAGGCATGAGGCTTTGTATACATATTATAGAAAATAATTAGATAATATTACCTGGTGCCATCTTGCCTCATGTAAAAGTTTTCAGCAATTTTGTGCCCAGGCTTGAATCGTAGTTGAGCCATATCATATCGTCCGTAATCTCTAAATAGGAGAACGCCTCCCGGTCGTAAAGAGCGAAATGCTACCTTCGCGACTTGATGCCACATGGAGGGATTTATAGCAGACAACACAAATATCAAACTTGCTATGTCCACCGAACTCTCTCTAACATTCTCAAATAAGTTGTCAGTGGTCAAATCAGCACAGAAAACCTTCATTTTAGTTTGATCATACAGTCTATGATTCTTTACAAACTCTACTGCACGTGGTGAAAAATCACAAGCATAGAAATAGAAATTGGAAAAACCTTCTTCTATCAACGGAAAAATCATGTTTCCAACTCCACAGCCCAATTCAAGGAAATTTAACTGTTTGCCAGGATCAAAGTTAATAAGCTCTTGAAACTCACGTGTTGTCCAGTGGCGGTCACGAAAGAACTTTGTTTCATTGCGCTTGTAAAAAATATCCCAGTGCCGTTTTGCATTTGCTTCAAGCTTGGCCGCTTTTGATTCCGGGACTAAACGGGAGTTTTGAGCTTCCAGGCGTCGTTTTTCTTCATCTGTTAATTGTTTGAGGCGATGAAAAAAAATATCACCATTTTCTCCCACGAATTCATCTGTTTCCATCGTGAGAAATATTTTGTACCGTTCAGTCATTCGCCGTGGTATTTCATGAGATAAGATGTAGTTTTTTAAACAAAACAATATTTTTAATCGAACATCAAAACTATAAATGATGCATGGCTGCAAAAACAAGCTGCAAGTCTCCAACAATGGGTGGCGGCCGCACAGTAAAAAATATGTCAAAATTGTACGAACAGCAGCCAGTGTTGCCAACAACTGAACTGGCTATCCACCAGATTCATCTTTTAAAACCACCAGAAAACCACTAACGAAAGATAGTCCTTATGGAAAAAACATATGAAAATTGGCAAAACTTTAATGACGACTATAGCGTTCTTACTCGTTGCTAATACTTTCTCGCTCTATCTTTCCCGTTTATTTTTTATTTTTTTAGTATGCAGTCATCGACCATATATCCCAATAGACGCCTATTCTTTATAATTTTGCTTTGAAACAATTCTGGCAAATAGCTTAGGTGCGGGGAAGTGAGGAACTGCTTTCTTATTGGCCCTTGCAATGACAACACATCATATTCATAAACAGATATGTAAGATTAGGGATGAGACATATTTAATACGAACAATATATTTTATCGATATGCCTTTTATTTTATGAAGTACGACATTGTAACGGATTATATCGCATTTTGTTATTGCACGTCACATCGCACCTATGCAGCTCAATGTCTCAAGGTTACACATTTTTGCGGTTGAGAGTAATATCCGTACATGAATATGTTAGGTCCTTACACCTGTAATTGGCGTTTTGTAGGGGAGGAACATAAGTCGATTATTGTTAATGTAATATATTTACTTAATAAAAGTATGAAACATTGCTTCCTATGCACATTTGCCATCTCATGGGTAATTGATTGATCCCTCTACTAAAGAACGGGACGGATTCGAACGGGAATCAATAAAATCTTTGGGCGTGGTTTGGACTGCCCCATCGAAATTGAATTTTTTGAAAAAAATAATAATCTGTTGAAGTTAGGGTCAGGTGCATGTTTTTTAAATTCCAATTAATGCTCTTCTAATTTAGAAGCCGTCGGTTATGCAGTATGTGGTTTAGCATTGTCGTGAAGCAGCAGTGGCGTAAGTTGAGATGTAATTTCAAAATTGTATGTTGTAAGTTAAATGTTGAAATGTAATTCACTGTGTTTGGAATTTGGAATTCGAAAACCAATCCAAATTAGAATTTTTCCATTTTATGATCTTGTGGATATAAAAGACATATATTATATCAAATTGAATTGTTTTTAATCATTCGAGTAATACCCACCTGAACTACAGAATATCGTTGAAATACTGTAAACAACTTAGTTTTAAAATTGTCCCAGCCTTTTGAAAGTTTTTTGACGTACTGACCCCAACATCTCGTTTCATAGGGGGTTTTCCTGGGAGTATTATAGTACCGGTGGGCTCCCAAATCCTTCCGTACCAGTCTTTTTGAGGAGATTTAATTCCTCAGGGTCACTGGGCACCACTCCATGAAGAAGATGAGATGGAGTATACGGGTTATTTCACAGCCGCCCGATGCTCGGCGTTGACACTTTTACGGTCAGCTTTCTCTGCGCCTCACAACCCTCCTCCTTTTTCATCCGGGCTTGGGACTGGCAATGGCGGAGTTAAGGGTACCAAGCTCAGACTAGTACGTACCCTAGTATTCTCCATTTTCCTCTATGGGGCCGAAACATGGACTCTGAAGAAAGCTGACCGCAACCGCATCGATGCCTTCGAGATGTGGTGCTGGAGAAGGTTACTGCGGATTCCCTGGACAGCGCGGCGTACCAACTCTCAACCATATGTCTACGTCGAATCCTTGAGTACTTTGGACATATAGCCAGAAAGAGTGGTGATAATCTCGAGAAACTCTTGCTAACGGGCAAAATCGAAGGAAAGAGGCCCCGTGGCCGTGGTCCAATACGCTGGTTAGACCAAATTCGAGCAACGCTTGAAACCAGTCTCCATGACGCGATACACGATGCTGAAGACAAGCTGAAATGGCGGAAGATCATCCGTGATAAAATTCTACCTACGGGAGGTCACGACCCTCAGGATTGAGGAATGCGACTCAAGGAAGAGGAGGAGGACCCCAACATAGCCTATCGGAACCAGTCTTGAATTTATATCACCCAGATAACCACCTAAAATGCACTTAAAAGAGTTCAATAAAATCGGCTCAACTATTTATGAGTTATTCAATGACAAAAAAAGAGCCATCTACCGCAGAAGTTCTGTTTTCCATCGTGTTGGTCCGGGTCCACTGACTAAAATAGATCACCTGCCCCTCTGCTAGGCACCTCGTAAGAGGCGAGCACAGGAAAAACAGGTAATTGTCAGTAAGATCACTGGTGGTACAGAGGTGTGCAGCAACTTCCCTGGTTAGTTACCCATCGCCTTACCCATTCCTGCCGCTATAATGACAGTGTCACATTCCGATTCGGAGGGTAGGGAAGCCAGTAGATTTGCACAATAGGCCTTACATTCCGACCATAGGACAACGCATCTGTAACATCAACGGTGTCTATAGGCCATGGTTATCTGTTGCCATTTAGAGAGCCGTGTGCTTGTTCGCTGACTTCTCACATGAAAAAGAGTAACTATCCAGAGGCCAACTCAAAAGTGCACTGAGTAAGAATTTTTTTTTTGTTTCTGACAGTGCTTAAATTTATCGATAATAATACATAAATACCTATATACAATACCGGTATCCTATTCGGGATAAATAGATAAAAATATCGATAAAATAGATTTGCACATTAGTCCATCACTAGCTGTATGCAAACGAAAGTAATAGCTTAAAAATCACATGTGTAAGAAAGGGATATAAACACGCATCTAACAATGACTGACCAGTATAATATGATGAACTCCGATAAACATCAAATAATTTAAAAATGCAATTATAAATGTTATTTTTTTAATTAACCTACGGAAAGATGTACCATCTTTTCGGTAATTTGAAGTACGGCTGTCTTTACCGTACCTACCATTTAATTGAACAAACGGTCATTTTATATCATTTTTTTATTTTTATACAATAACGCTACAATGTTTACAGGTCACAAACCTGGTCGATACTGTTCATATCTTTTTAAGTAATAAGCTACATTAGAACAATTACACTTATGTGTTGACTGAACCGTGTTGCTTTATATGCGGCGTCTATTGGGATATATGGTCGATGCCTAGTTACTACTTACAATTAGCCGCATTGCATAAAAAAGCTGTTGTATATATTTTGCAAAATCGTCATCTCAAGCAGCTCATACTTTGAACTTGGTGGCTCAAGATAACATTAAAGACAATGAACTATTATTAAGATGGATTGAAAAGTGCCGAACAATAGTGGCCTATTTCTAAAAAAGCTGAATATAAATTAAAACAGCTTCAATAACAAATGCAGTTGGAACCCTTAAACCACGAGACTGGTTCTTTATACGTAACCAGTTACGAAAATTTAGTTACGAACGTGGACGAAGCGGCTTATGTACTCCGGCTTGCCTACCTACATGTACATACCCTGTGAATGGTTTACTATTACGATATATTCATAAGGCACGCCTAGATATAGTGACGGCTTTAATAATAATAATAGTTTTATTTCAGACCATAGATCCATAATTGTGTAATGTGTTAGTAAATATTATTGCCTTATAGACTATGTTAGTGTTGTTAGTGTACATTTGCTATTAAATAAATGACCTACTTATTTAACTGTCGGCGCTGTAGCAGAGATGTGGCTTTTTTACGCATCAAAGCGAAGAAGTCGTTCGTGCGCGCATTTGCGCTTTAAGAAATTAGTTTTAGGAAAATTATGCAAAGACTGTTTTCAGGCTGACATTAATTTATATTTTCTTATGAAACAATACAGTTGCTAGGAAACAGTCAAGAGTAAAATATAAAGTAAAAACCATATACAACCTTCTTAACATTCCGTCACCTTTTTAGAAACTGTATGTTCTTACGAAACTCCTGCTAAATGACACAATTTCTGCATTTGAGACTTGAAAATAGGCTTTGTTAGAAAATCAGCTAACTGATCTTTTGTGTTTATTTTAATGACATCCAAAGCCTTTTCTTGAACACATTGCCTTATAAAGAAGTTTCGTATCTTTATATGTTTTGTCCGTTGATGTGATTCACATGGTGGATCATAGGCTAATCTTATTGCTGATTGATTATCTACATGAAGATGCGGGGTTTTTATCATACCACCATGCATGAATCGCATGATTCTATTCAGCCATATGATCTCGCGAGCTGCTTCACTAGCAGCTATCATTTCCGCTTCTGTGGAGGATATGGCAACCGAGGTCTGTCGTTTGCTTTGCCATGCAATAGCGCCGTTGGCATAAAAGCATATTATGCCACTTATTGAGAGTCTAGTTGTCAAATCACCTCCAAAATCAGCGTCGGTAAAACATTGTAAGCGAGGAATTGCAGTGGAAGGCTTAAATGTAATTCTATAGTTTATGGTTCCCTTGAGATAGCGTAAAATTCGCTTCACTCTTGTTACGTCTTCAGAAGTTGGATTTTCAAGGTTTCGTGACAAAACTCCAACTGCATACGCAATGTCTGGTCTAGTACCTACCATTAGGTAAGATAATGCACCAACAGCTTGACGGTAAGGGAAGTTGCGAGCTTTGTCGTATTCTTTTAAAGAATTACTTTCATTTACTATCGGAGTTACAGCTGCATTACAATTCTGCATACCAATGCATTCTAATAATCGCTTTGTGTAATTTTTCTGATCAATTTGTATTGCTCCATCTTTTAGGTGTTATATTTCAATGCCAAGAAAGTAAGACCCACATTTAGTCGTTACTTTGAAGCGTTGCTTCACCTCTTCAAAAAACTTATTAGCTTCTTCTTTGTTTGTCGATGCTATCAAACCATCATCCACGTACAAAGCTAATATAATTTTATTCTTACCTTCTCCTCTTTTAAAAAGACAAGGATCACTCTTACATTGTATGAAGCCAAGTTTCTGTATATGCCCGGTTATGGTCGAGTTCCAACAACGCGGTGCTTGTTTCAAACCATACAGGCTCCGCTTAAGTTTGCAAAACTTTCTATTCTCATTTGAATAACCTTCAGGCGGTTTCATATAAATCTCTTCATCAAGAGAACCATACAGAAACGCTGTAGACACGTCAAATTGAGAGACTATAAGATTATCCTCAGCAGCAATACTGAGTAACGCTCTTATAGTGCTTATCTTGGCAACAGGACTAAAAGTTTTGTCATAATCTATTCCTTTCTTCTGCGAATAGCTTTTAACTGCACGACGAGCTTTGTATTTTTCTATAGATCCATCAGGATTTGTTTTAATGCGAAAGATCCACTTGCAGGGAATAGCTTTTTTTCCTTCAGGTAAGTTTATCATTTCCCATGCTTCATTTTCTCGTAAGGATTTAATCTCGCTATCCATTGCTTTACGCCATTTTTCCGAATCATTAGATGCCATTACTTCTTTGAACGTCTTTGGTTCAGTCAGCGGCAAATCATAAATTGGATTTATGTTTGAACAAACGTTACAGACAAACTCTTTATGTCTAGCGGGTGGCTTAAGGGTTGAACGTTCCCTTAGCGTCATTCTACCTTCTGCTTCGATATCTGATGACGAAAGAGGTGAACCAAAATCACTTTCATCTTCTGGTTCTATTGCCTCTTCGTAGACGTCATCTGTTTCTACTGTGTTGTTGACATTTTCCTCGGATAGTAGGTCTTCACTCAATTGTTCTGCTTCTTGATTTCTATGGTCAAGTTCATCTTGCGAAAAAGATGGTATAGCGTCATAACAGTATTTTGGTAAACTGAAGTTATTTCGGTTACAAGGAGAATTAGGCTTTCCGTTACATCAGATTTTTTAACATCTGCAAGATGACCTAATAAAGGACTTTCATCGAAAACAACATCTCGTGATCTTATTAGTTTAAAAGAATTACTGTCCCATATACGATAGCCATCGTCAGAGTCATATCCGATTAGTAATCCTTATTGTGCTTTTCGGTCTAACTTTCTCCTTCTTTCTTTAGGAATATGTGGATAACAGTGTGATCCAATTATTCTGAAATGATTCAATCTCGGTTTCTTACGGTGCCACAGCTCATAAGGTGATTTGTCATCAATACAAGTAGGACCTGTTCGGTTTAAAATATATACCGCTGTCGAGATCATTTGAGCCCATAAAGCTGTAGGAATCTGAGCATGTGCGTGCATCAGACTTCGCGCCATTTCTACAACGGTCCGGTTATCTCTCTCTGTTGGGTTCTGTTGAGGAGTGTATGGCATCGTAAACCGTTGATTAGTTCCTTCTTTTTCGAGAATGGCTTGTACTTTGCTATTTTGAAATTCACCCCCATTATCGCTTAACAATTCTTTAACAATATATCCAGCTGCCTTTACTTCAGTTAACATTAATAACAGCTTTGCGTGTACTTCAGCTTTTTCTCGCATAAAATATACAAATCTGTACCTTGTATAGTCATCTTGTATGGTCCACACACATCTGCGTATACCAATTCTCCTGGGCGTGTTGCTTTCTCTCTGGTTCCAAACTTTAATCTGTGAGCTTTACCAAAGATGCAACCTTCGCAGAGCTCTTTTGTTGCTACCGATTTAATGTTAAACTTTCGTTCTATGAGTCTTTTCACATGATTTTTATTTTGATGACCAAACCTTTCATGGTACAACTGCAATAAATTTAAAGTAGTTGATACTTGGTTTACATTTATATTTGGTTTTAAACATCTCAGCTTGAGTTTGTATAATCCACCAAACTTGTTACGACTGCCAATAACTTTTGTTTGACCATTTATTTTAAGTATACAATTTAATGTAGTAGATTCAAATATACTATTATCTACTCTGTCATGAGTGGTAAGTACTGAGAATAAATTTCTACTCATGCTAGGAACTTACCAAACATCTTTTAGCAGTATCTGTTCTGATTTGCCATCGACATCTGCCTCTGCTAGTATATTTCCTATACCTAGGGCTTCTATACATTGGCCATTTGCGCCGGTCAATGTGTGCTGGCTTTTAAAATATGTAAAATTATGAAACAGATCTCCTCTATTAGTAACGTGGCTGGTTGCTCCATTGTCCACATACCAATTTTAGGTGTCTTTTGTTTCTTT
This sequence comes from Calephelis virginiensis, assembly GCA_002245475.1. Taxonomy (NCBI): domain Eukaryota; kingdom Metazoa; phylum Arthropoda; class Insecta; order Lepidoptera; family Riodinidae; genus Calephelis; species Calephelis virginiensis. Next base: position 42,957 of record NJDC01006090.1, read on the forward strand.
CAAGTCTGCCAAATTTAATGTCATTATTGTCAGATTCATGTTTACAGAAATCGATTCCTTGGGCGGTCTGCCATCTTGGATCCATTTCTTGCAACTTCTGACTCTGTGCCCCTTTTCTTTACAATAATTACATTTTAAATTCTTCTTGATATAATTATTTTTCTTGTATTGGTTTGTTTTTGCATATAAAGCTTCTGAATTAATCCCGTTTCCTTTGACATATCCATTATTTTGACTTAAGGCCCTTTCATATGCACATAGCTGATTAGTCACATTTTTAATAGAGCGTTCTTTTTCTGAAATTAACAGCCAACTTGATTTGAATACAAAATATTCTGTGGGTAAGGTGTCCAGGACTTTACAAATTAGGAGAATTTCTGGTAGTTTCGCCTCTGTTTGTAGTTCCGTACACATTTCACTCCAAATATTTTTTTAAATTGACAAATGCGTTATTATGTCATGGCTGCTTTCCTTCTTATAGCTGAAGAATTTCAGGCACAGGTCATAGTTTTTATCAACACACGTACCTCCGTATATGCGCTCTAGTTCATCCCACATGTCTTTGGCGTTATCGAATCGCAAGACTTTCTGTAGAATGTCGTCGGACATGTTCGTTGTTAACAAGATTAAGATTGCACTGTTCAAGTTTTCGTAACTTTGAAGGTCCAATTTAAATTTAGCCTTTTCTTCGGTTGTTGCTGTCGACGCCACGGTTGGTTTGCATTTTCTACCATCGAGAATTTCAAAGCATCCCGGCATTGTCTTTAGCACTATTTGCATTTTGTACCTCCAAGTTTTATAATTATTTGGGTCTAATTTGCCCACTTGAACTTTTGCAGCATTCACTACAGCATTTTCCATGGCAGTCCCAACAGCATCCTAAAGGCATTGTTATATTGAACTCGTAGGGCATCGTAGGCGCGGCGCGTGTATGACACCCACAGACCACCGGTATAGAAAGACTGACAGAATGCTTTAAATAAAGTGACTTTTACATCTGCAGTGCACCTTGCGAATCTGCGGGCAAGCATATTACCCCTCACCGCCAACGCTCTACGTTCTCTCTCAATATCCTCGTCATCCCTTAGGTCGCTCGTGACGATATGGCGTAGGTACTTAAATCTCTTCACGACCTTCAAACGTGTATTATTAAGACATACGGGTGGCACATAGCGCGGCTGTTGTTTCGGTGCCCTAAATATAAGAATTTCACTCTTCTTCGTGTTATATATTAAACCATGTACCTCCGCGTATGTCTCACAAATACGTATCAGTTTCTTTTGCCCAGCTATTGAAGGACTAAGGAGCACCATGTCGTCTGCATAGCTTATATTGTTGACACATACGCCATCTATATGACAGCCGACATGTGTGCCGCCCAGCCATTCAACCAGTTGGTTCACATACAGGTTGAACAGAAGAGGTGAGCTCAATCCGCCCTGTCTCACACCACATTCCAACCTGTATTCCTCCGATAAAGCATCGACCCATCTTACCTGGTTTCGCTGGTTACAATACCAATATTTCAGAAGCGACGTATATTCCGCCGGCACACCCGCACTCCCTAACTTTCTCCACAGCAGATCATATGAAACCAAATCAAATAAGTCAAGAAAGCACGCATATACCGGCGTCCTCCTATCGATGTAGTACTTGACAGTGTGTTTTAGACTAAAAATAGCACTCTCCGTCGAAACTCCCGATTTAAAACCAAATTGTGCATCACTTATTTTCGCCTCTGTGGTCTAGCGGTTCAGTTGTTGGACTTGACTGCATGAGGTCCAGGGTTCGAATCCCGGGTCGGGCAACAAAAAGAAAATCGGATTTTTTCAATTTTCTAATAAAAAAAAATGTTGCTCGGGATAGGATATGTGCCCGGTTGGCGATACGCTTGCCACCTATCACATTATGGGACTTAGTATCTTCGGCTAGTCGTGGGTACCCTGGTTGTGCCTCTGCCTACCTCTTCGGGGATATGGGCGTGAAGATACTTATTTTTATGTATTGTTTTAAAGAATCATTTAACACACTGTCAAACACCTTAGCCGCGATGGTAGCAAGCGAGATAGGCCGATAGTTGTTCATATCGGATGCGTCACCCGTTTTATTTTTAACAATGGGTACTACAATAGTGCGCATTAGTGATTCCGGAAGATATGAGTGACCCAAACACAAGCTGTAAAACAGTGAACGAACTCGCGGTAGATGCACTCCCGCATATTTAAAGTGTTCAATGCTGAGACCATCATGATCAGGTGATTTTCCTCTCGTCATTCCGTTAACTATCCTCGCTATACTCTTGGCAGGTAAATATGTTGTTATTTCTCTCAGTTGTAATAGCCTCAGCATTGCTCATCTCCGAACAATTTAAAACATTACTTAAGGGTGACTGCACAGAAAAGTGACACCTGAATGCATCAGCAATGTCTTTGTGACCACTAATACCCCCAACGCTTACCGGAAGCCTTGGCTTAACATTCATTTTGTTTGTATTTTTCCAAAAAATTTTGAAATCCTTAGATAAATGGTTATCGGCAAGGATATTCATTTTAAGTTGTTCCTGTCTGTTTTGACACCACTTTAATTTGGCCTTAAAATGTCTCCTAGCACATTTCTTCGAACAGTGGACCGCTGGATGGCTGCCCAGCCAGCATCCATGCCCGAAATTTAAGCCGCGCCTCTCGATGTGGACCCTTAACATGCTTATTCCACCCTATCACATAGCCTCTCTTTTTATTACATTTACCTGTATGTGTGCGAATTGCTGCCAGAGATAACGTATTAATTATTTCACAATATAAGTTATCAAGGACTATGTGATGTTCTCTATTATTACAGAAGTAATCACAACAATCATTGAGTTCGGTTGGTAAATTTATCATTCTTAACATAGCGTGACAAAGATCATGATATTGAATTATCTGTTGTGGACACCTATCACCCCATATAACCCGGTTTACTGGTGTCACTTTTGCCGGCTCAATGATTTTCGGCTTAAGTTTTCCTAGGTTACATTGAAGTACAAGTGAATAATGGTCAGACCAGTACACGTCATAATACACAGATACGCTTGTAACTGTTTCCCGCGCGGAACAAGTGGCAATGCAGTGATCCAGCCACCTGTTACAACCATGAGCCTCACTATGGAAAGTAAATGTATTTTTGTCACACATATTTATATCTACGCAAATCCAATTCTCTGCGCTACAAAACTCTAACATTTCACTATAAAATAATTCACCAGGATGAGCATTAAAGTCTCCTACGATATAAAATGCTTCAATACCCATATTTTCTTTCATTTCCATAACTGCACGGATCGTACTTAGACACTCACAAAATTCAGATAGATTGTCATAAGAGTTTGTAGGCAAATAAACACTAAAAATTACTACAGATCGACTACTTACAGTTATCTTGATGGCACAGACCCGCACGTTGTCACACTCTATCACCGACACTGATTCAAACGCATTTTTACGCCACAATAATGCAACTCAGCTATAGGGCCTCCCAGTCACTAGGCCTGCCGCTGTGTTAACCGCCGATGTACCCGTGGAGCCAAATTCCTCACTGATAGTGCTCAGAAATGAAAGGTCATGCGGCAGTAACCACGTTTCCTGTAGGGCTATGACGTCAGCTGACCGGCACAACTCTTTAACACCTTCCACAGATCTCTTTATTGGTTTACAATTATAACTTTTAATTTTAGTCAGTTTATCCATTAATTATTGTATTATTTATTAATTTATTAAATTAAGTTACTTACAATTTATTATTTATTATTATCTGACTTTATATGCTTATCATAAAAAAATTACAAATCGACGAAATGATATACCTGATGGCCACAGCTTATTATCCAAAAACATGTCAATTTTATTCCTCGTTACAAATATTTTATATGCATTATAATTCCTCTCCTGTTTCATTTGTAGTTTTACAAGTGAGACCTTTTCTTTGGTCTTTACACATATATTCAATAATATCTTGTTCTGACACATCTTTGGCAACATTCGATATAAAAAGCGGCACTTTAATATCCGCCGCCTTAAACTTCTGATTACTTGACTCGGACTCAATGGCACAGCCTTTTTGACTAATAAAGCGATTTCTAAGTCGCCGTTTTTGATATAAAATCCACTCTTCACTTTTTTTAGGTTCCTTCCACTCACCATCTTTCTGTACTACTTCAGAATAAGACTTGTTTTTTGCCTTACCCGTCGGCCTATAAGTACACTCAGCTATATTGCTTGGTGTCACTTGGATACAGTTATCATTACTAATTTTTTACAGTTTTACAGTTATCATTACTTTGAGTTTCTGAATTATTTACTATACAGAATGTTCTTACTTTGGAAAAACAGCCTACGCCCACAAGTTCGACCTCTATAGGTCTGTATTTCGCATTTTATACATTAAAAAACGCGCAATTCCCCTCTTCTGTGGTAACACACAACCTTAGCCTATAGACATTAAAGATAGCTTTGACGTTTTGTTGTTTTGTAATCGAGGTAATTAAAGAAAACAAATAATTTTCATATAACATTATTAATGCCTAATTAAATTGTACGTCTTGTCTTGCAAGTTCCAACAACATAGGGTCGTCGAAGAACTTGTTGATGGAGACATCTTCGCTGAGACCCTTCCGTCTCCGTGTTTTGATCATGAATTCACGAGCTAAGTGGGTGGCGGGCTGTGGTTCCAATGGCCTGAAAAAATATATGTAAAATACATGTACTTAATAGCTTATAATAATTAGCTTTTTTATGATAATGGAAAGCAAACAAGCAGACAGATTTCCTGATGGTAAGAAATTCATTACCCTAGAGACAGCAAAGGTGGTAACGGTGCGTTGCCTACCTGAGGCCGGGATGTTAGATCTCGAGCAAAACTAAGTTGACCGGCTACCTTACCCTCCGAACCGGAACACGTCATGACGTTATGGCGGCAGGAATATGTAAGGCGGTGGTACCAATCCGGGTGAGTCGCTGCGAAACTCTACCACAGAGGTTTCCAAACTTATTTCATGTAACGCCCACTTTGAAAATCAGTTGTTTTGTAGCGCCCCCCCCCCTCGTTTTTTTCTTGTCAATAACCTCAATAACATATTTGTTGCGCCTAGTTTAAAAAAAAAACATTTTTTTCAAGATTTATACCGCCCCCCTCTAGGCTTCCAGCGCCCACAAGGGGGCGTTATCGCCCACTTTGGGAAAGGCTGCTCTACCACCTAGTCAGGTGTCACGGTTTTAATTATTGGTAATTTTTTTCCACCAAAATGTGAAGCTTCAAAATTTGACGTACAAATTCACAAAGAAATTTCAAATATTTGCTATACATTAATTAAGTACGGTACATTTACTTCATAACTTGTCAGTTTTGGTTAAGTTGGCTGCACTGACTATCCTTTATGACTGTTAAGGTTTGAACGTAAAATATGACTAAAATTAAAGTAGATAATAAATAAATAAATATCCCTGGAAAAATCAAACAAATTGAATCTAACCCCAAAGTAAGCAAACTATATGCTTGTGTTATGGGTGTTAGTCAACGGTACTAATACATAGAAATTACTTAAATAGATAACCAGAATAAATTTAATAAACACCCAGACCCGGAAATCCATACATCTAAATGTTCATCACACAAATACCTGCCCCCGTCGGGAATCGACCCCGAGCCTCGCGGTTGTTCAATGTAGTTAGGCGTGTACGCTAGCCACTCGACCAACGAGACTATCATATGCCAAATCATGCAGTAACAAGTGTGTCAAACTGTGACAAATGTGCCTGTTTCGATAAGAAAAAGAAATCAGACAAAGTTTTTTTATGACATATGGCATCAAGCACACGTGACACAGCTCTCCTGACAGCAATAGGCAGCTTAAACCTGTAGACACCATGCAATAAAGCCCGGTGAAGTTGTAAAATCCGCGAGGTTGACAACACAGTAGTCATTCCAAAAAAAAAAAAAGACACCATGCTATACATAGATGCTATTACATTTTAATATAAGGGCTAAAATGGTAACGCATATTAAATGTTATTACTATTTTTTTGTATCATTTCTTTTATAAAAAATCCTTTATAATAATTGTCCGCGTTAATACTTCGCTTGTTGTTACATGTTATACCTAGTACGAGTCATGACGTCACCAGCCTGCGAATGCGACTGCGGTCGGTCAGGACCAGTTTTATGCTTTGTTTACGTTATAACAATTGTTATAAAAATTGTTTTTTTTTAAAAATGTATAATTTTTCATAGATCGAAAGTGTTATCGATTCTAAACAGTTTCTTAAAATTTGGCCGGTGCTTTAGATGTAACCCTGTATATGCTATAGGTGAGTGGCGGTCCTGTAGCCGGGGTGTTAAGCCTAATATGCTAGTTTGCAGCTTACCCAATTCTCTTCACCATAACGTACACATTCATAGGTCAAGTAATGGGCAAGCTGCTGCATAGCACTAGAGTGCTGCCACTAGTGACCAAGCAGTCTGGTCGATAACGACTCATTTAACCTATGCTCGCCCCTTACGAGCTGCCTGGCACATCTACCTACAACACATGCCCATTGACAACGGTATATAATCAGAAGAGCCGGGTGCTTGTTCGCTGTCTTAAGACTATAAAAAATATTTACCGTATTTGTATGGTCTTGTCCAAGGGGTCTCCGGGCACGATCTGCCAGTGGTGGAACACCTGGAGACAGAAGGCCTGGCCCTGAGTGTGCGTGCGCAGGTCGGTCTCAAACCCGAAAGAGTCTACCGCCGGCACGAACGCCTTAATGGTGTACAACGGCGACCCGGCCACCGGCGCGTCTTGGGTCACGTGGCCTGGAGACATACGACACGATTACATTGGCACTCACGGGACGAAGAAATATTCACCGCAACGTCAGATTATATTTGTCTCTTTCACGTGAGGTCCACAACACTTTATCGGAGAGAGACAAACATATGAAACACCGCCAATCGTATTGTCGCCTTGAAAAATTTTTACTTGTTCAGCTCCTTTTTTAAAACGCATTATTGCGGACCAAGCGCGGATCCCCAATGGTTGACACGATGGCCATAACCCATTAAATAAATAAAATAATAAATAAATAAATATCCCTAGACAAGTCACACAAATTGAAACTAACCCCAAAGTAAGCAAATTATATGCTTGTATTATGGGTGTTAGTAATACATAGAAATACTTAGCCACTCGCCCAACGAGGCGGTCATTATACTTGCAACATCACACATCCATGTTTATTGAGGTATATTAAAATAAGCTCGTGATAACAATTGAGTGGTTGCCTAACAACACCGATCGACCACGAGACTAGGGTTCGATTCCCGACGGGGGTAGGCATATGTGAGATGAACATTTCAATGTCTGCATTTCTCGGTCTGGGTGTTTATTAAATGTATTCTGGTATCTATTTAAGTATTTCTATGTATTAGTATCGTTGACTAACACCCATAGCACAAGCACATAAATTGCTCACTTTGGGGTTGAATTTAATTTGTGTAAGTTGTCCAGGGATATTTATTATTATTTATATTACCACCTTTCCCACGTGGAAGTAGACATTACAGAAAACCTTGGCCCGATAAGTAGTTCATAATGTGCAAACATATATATTGAAGAAATGCACTGACAAATGAGTTTCTTTAGCCGGATCTTCTTGTGGCCAATGTTACGAACCGATAGCAGTTTATAAAACTGTCGAAGTATATTACAATAGAGTCACTTGAATAGTGATTCTGGATAAAAGTTTTTATTGGATATCTACACACACTGTATAATTTTTATTTTATTTTATTTCTTTCTTATACAAATCCAAAATATATTTCATAACCGTACCAAAGACAAAATAACTGGAACTATTTTAATACTGATGTCAATGTTTGAACTTTGAAGGTTATGGATTCAACGAGAAAGTATTTCTGTCTTTGGGAGGGGGGGTCTTGTAAAACGTTACGATGCGTTACAAGGGCAGGAGGGGGCCTTCTTACAACACGTTACGTAACATTGTTTTTTTTTTAAATAAAAAATAGTTTATTTACTTAGTAAATATAAATAAATTATAATTTTATTTAGTATTATTACTGCAAAGGCCATTGAAAGTATACTGAGGGTAAAAACTATAATATAAGTTTTTGCGACTTTAGGGTAATAGTGGCCACTGGAGTGTTACGTAACGTTTAAAGAGGGGGTACAGAAAAAAGTTACGGTGCGTTACAAAGAGAGGAGGTGGGGTTAAAAATCTTCAAATATTGCGTTACGTAATACTTAAGCTACTTCGATGGAATTTGATACGCATACAGTTAGGACCTTGAGTCGAAACGTAGAGTAATTTTTTTGAAATGTACCCGCAAAGAATTAAAGAATTTGTGTAGTAATGTATTGTATCTCGATATTTACCTCTCCGCTTGGCGAGCACGGTGTAGACGGCGGACACGCAGTCGGCGGGCGCTTGCACCTCCACGAACAGGTAGGGCTCCATCAGCCGCGGGGTCGCCATCAGGAACGCCGAGTACGCCACCTGCACACTACCTACTGCTGTACCCATATACGGTGTAAGCAAACCGAACTAAATATTTCCTACACTGAGGCATTTGCTCTGACAACATTTGTTATTAAACATCAACTACGAGATAAAAACAATGTTCAGTATCTTCTAAATCGAATATCAAAAAAATACTAGTGGCGATTGTCTATGATTCGAACTTATTGCAAACTTTTTGTCTCGAGTGAGAAAACTCGGTAGCCTTATCACATAAAAATAGGCGCATGTTTAACTTAACACTGTCTATAATTGTATTCTTCTTCTTCTTTTATAAAAATGGCTTTCGATCGTTTTTCACGACTTACTTTGCCAATGTCAAGTTAGTTAATTATTGTACAGTCATTAGTCACTATGTACAAAGTCATGTAAAGCGGTGGCTTCGTGTCTCAAGCTCATCTAGTGAGATTTGACGGCAGCGAGGAAATACACAATACACTAATTAAACATAAATATTTCATTTAAGCACTTTCACTGAACAAAATTAATCTACTTCCCACCTAAATTAAACAATTTCACTCAATATAAACACGAAATTTAATAATAATGAAAAAATTACGAAAATCTTCATTCACGATGGCGCCAAAACTCTCATCTATATTTGTCATTCAACTGATAACATGCTACGTGGATGACGTGGCAGCATGTCATTGGTTGATATTCCAATTTAGACAATGGTGGTAATTCTGCCGTTCACAAACTAAAATTATTTTAGATGCATGCTACCTTTTTCAAATGAAACAAAAACAAAAGAGATGGAACATGTTGAACATGTCAGATTAGTCAAATTGTAACTTTTTTAATTAACGGTTTCCGAGTAATTGATTAAACGTCTGTAAAAATGTCGTGTAGAAACTAATCTGTCAGCACTAAAAGTGTTTTGTCTCTTTCTATTGCTTTCGTTGGAAGAAGATAGTTATAACTTAAAATTAGTTCAGTGAGCGCGCAACAAAATTACCACCAATGTTAAGTAAGACATGACATTGTGTTCAACGTACGGCTTAAAATTGTTTGTAGTAAGATAAAAGATATTATCACTCCTAAACACATGTAGCCTATAGTTTGAGCGTTACAGATGTACCGCGCCCAAGGTATGAGCGTGGCGAGACGGGGAAAAGTATCGGCTGTTGTCCGTGGTTAGCTCTGTCAGTCCTCCGTCATCGCTCACAGTCTCCCACGATTAGAAACAAAAAAAGCGTCTCAAATAATGGCGATATATATTTATCGATCGCAGTACATAGATAATAGTCAAAATATAACTTTAGCTAGATCAGACGTTATCCTGGAAAAACTATTATCATTATGATATAATTCACGATCATTCTTTCTTCTTTCTTTATGATAATTCATTATAATACAATTATCATTATTATAACAGTATATATTAAATAGAGTTTGAAAAACACTATCGGCCAGTTTCCGAAACGAACTTTTAATTTTAATTTGAACTTGTATCTTCAATCCCCGAAGATGTAGGCAGAACCAAGGCACCCACGACTAGCCGAAGACACTAAGTCTCACAATGTGATAGGTCGCAAGCCTATCGTCAACCGGACAACGTGTTTTTTAATATAAAATTGAAAATATACATTTTCTATTCTTTTTTTTTGCCCGACCCGGGAATCGAATCCAGGGCCTATAGAAGTCAAGTCCGACGTCAGACCGCTAGGCCACAGAGGCGACCAATCAATTAAATCAACTTTAGCTCCTCATAATAGCTGATTAACATGAGTTCAGTTTAGAAGTCATGTAAATTTATTGGCCTTTCATAAAGTGGGCGAAATATATTTTTTTTAGTGCTTTTTGGTTGTCTTCCGCGAAATTTGTCTAACACTCTAGGTAAACAAATTATTATTTTTATTATTTTTTATTATTTATTACACTTTTGTTAATATTTTGAATATACGGATTGAAAACCAGGTTTTGTGAGAGTCTGGTGCCTATGTTAAGTACAAGTACTTGAATTACAGGTTGAATATATGTGTATGACACACAACAGCGAACAAGCACACAACTCCATGACAAGAGATCGTAGATATTGTAGATACACCGCTGTCCTGTGGCCAAGATATTATGACTAAAGTGCAAGTCTACCAAATAACCACTGTAAAGTGTTACAACAAGAATATATTTTTCCATGTTTGTCCGGGCTCCTTGGCAGAGTAGTTCATCTGCCTTCCTGCGAGACGGCTCGTAAAAGGCGAGCATAGCCTTACCGTCACTAACACCGTGACATCTAACAAGGTGCTGTAGTTTTGCAGCGACTCGACCGGATTGGTAACACCGCTTTACCTGCTTTTGCCGCTATAACATTAGCACTTTCCGGTGATGTGCTCCTTTTCGGATTATAAGATAGCCGGTAAGCATACTTTTGCTTGAGGCCAAACATCTCGGCCTGGGTTGCCAACGCAACGTAATGATATACCTTTGGTATCTCTAAGCGGCGTCACTTTTTACCATCAGGATAGTTACCATAAGCTTTCAAAACAAATTATTATTAAATTATTTTAATAATACTTTTGTCATTGGAGAAAGACAACCTTAAGACGTGTGACATAAAGTTGCATATATAAGTCGACATTCAGCAACATAGAAAAAATACTGCTTTAAGCGTTCGAGGACTTGTGTGTGTGTTTGTTTGCCTTCCAATAGCATAAATAATACACGCTTTGTTTGTTAAAATAATATTTAATACTGAAAAGACAACTGAATTCGAGCGGTTAATTATCACTGTCACTATGGCCGTACGTATGGCAAAATTGAAATACTTAACAATTTCTTACGGACATACCTACTATATATTGCTGCCGCCATAAAGTTGGTATGTGTTATTGTACATAATACATATACACAACCAAGAGAAGGGATATTACTAAAAAAAAATTTTTTTCAGTGACGTCACAACACATGAAGTCATATTTATAGTTTTAATAAAATTATCATATAATAAACAAATACAAAACAAGCTACTATTCCTATAATAATAATAACTTACAGCCGTTGATATGAGAAATAATGCTCAAACACACACACACACACACAAACACACACCCACGTATACATTTTCTCGCTCATACTATCACATTTTATTTATTTACATTTTGTACAAAACTTAACCAGGTGTGCACCTAGCTTAAGCTTAAAATAAATTTGTACAATGGAAGAGCGGTGTCGCCTAACACAAGTACCTCGTACTTAAAAGGTGACTCCATCAACTACCCACATTTTATTGTAAATTAGTACTGAAATAAATATTTTTGATTTTTTATTTTTGTTAAACTTACTCCAAAGGCTTTACAGTGCTGTTATGTACATCTGCGAAGGTTGTCTTGTCCACAAAATATTTATTAAATAAATTTCAAATATGGCCGATTTCCATCAATCTCCGCCCTAGGCCACCTTTCGCTTTAAACACTTCAATACTATAAAAAAAAAACAATTAGCTCACCCTCCTCGCGGTAGGAATGATCTGTCCGCCGCCGCGATGCAGAGGCTCCTGGGCTATGACCGCGTCCAGGATCTTAAACTTGACGTTTCGGATGGGCTCCTCGCACAGAGGACCTTCCCTCGTGCCCCACTGGAATCCTGAATATAGACATGGTCAATTACACTTGTTGCGTTTTAAAGAAACATAACAAGGGTTTTTTTTTTCGATGGTAATCGCCTCTGTGGTCTAGCGGTCCGGGTGTTGGACTTGACTGCATGAGGTCCCGGGTTCGAATCCCGGGTCGACCAACAAAAAGAAAATTGGATTTTTCCAATTTTCTAATAAAAAAAAGTTGGTCGGGATTGAAAATGTGCCCGGTTGACGATATGCTTGCCACCTATCATATTGTAGGACTTAGTGTCTTCGGCTAGTTGTGGGTGCCTTGGTTGTACCTCTGCCTACCTCTTCGGGGATATGGGCGTGAAGATATACTTTTTTTCGGTGGTGATCGTTTGTTATCTAAAAACATCCTAAGATTACAGTAAATCTATAGTGTTACGTTCGCGACAGCTGGATCAGAGAGTGGTACTGAAAGAAAGTGTTGATTTAAAAATGAGAAAGAACGTGCTTTGAAGCTTCGATCAACGGGGAAAAAATGGCTGATAAAAGAAAATAAAAAAATATTTATTTGCGGAATATGAGTGTAACAAAATTATTCAGACGTTCCTACATATTCTACCAACTTGTGGTGTGCAAATATTTTATACGTATTAATCAAATTAGTTATTTTAATTATTTAATTACTATTTACACACAATTTTTTGTATTGATTAAATGATTTCTTATTAATACAAAAAAATTAGAATGTAAATTGATTTATCCCTATCTACCGTAAACTACCACCGTTTCCAAATCTAGCCGGACATGAGAAGAAACGGCGAAAACAAACTCCCCGGCAACCAGGACAATAATAACCAACCTGCCTTCTCCTACCACCGTTTCCAAATCTAGCTAGGCAGGAGAAGAAACGGCGTAAAAAGATAAAAAAATCACAAAACAGATATACAATGAGAATATGGAGCACAGTTGGGCAAATCTGTAGAAATATTTGACTTGGCATTCGACACTCTCTGCACACCTAGCAAGAGAGTTGGCGTGAACAAGGTGGTAGAGTCTGACAGCGACTCACGCGGATTGGTACCACCGCCTTACCTATTCCTGCCGCCATAACGTCATGACGAGTTCCGGTTTGGAGGGTAAGGTAGCCAGTAAACTTACTTTTGCTCGAGGCCTAACATCCCCGCCTCAGGTTGGCAACGCACCATTACCACGTTTGGTGGCTCTAGGCGACGTAAATTTCTTAACATCAGGAAATCCGTCTGCTTGTTTGCCTTCCAATATTATAAAAAAAATGTGTATTTGTGCTTCAAACATAAATATATGGAGTACCAAATCGAATTCGGTAAGAAGTTACCTTGCACAATGCTGTCCTTGACGGAGGCGAGCAGATGTTTGTCCACCTCGGAGGGGAGCGTGTCGTCCACGAGGATGTTGGGTCCGCTGGCGTCCGGCCCGAACGCCCAGATGGACCGCGCTGCCAGCAAGTCCCAGTCGTACCTGCCCACACACACACACACACACATTCACACATACACTCTGCATACCGAATCCACTGGGATCCTTGACGAAGTCTTACTCTTCTCTTACCTACATGTTTTTTTTTATGATAAGGGAAGACAAACAAGCAGACGGATTTCCTGGTGGCAAGAAATTCACGCCGCCTAGAAATACCAAAGGTGGCAATGGTGCGTTGTCAACCTAAGGCGGGGATATTAGGCCTCATGCAAAAGCAAGTTTCCCGGCTAACTTACCCTCCGAACCGGAACACGTTAATGGCAGGCACTGCCGTTATGGTGGCAGGAATGGGTAAGGCGGTGGTACCAATCCGGGCGAGTCGTTGCGAAACTCTACCACCTAGTAGGATGTCACGGTGTCAGTGATGGTAAGCCTATGCTCGCCTTTTACGATCTACCTAGCAGGAAGGCAGATAATCTATTCTGCAAAGGAGCCCGGATTAACACGGGTTATTGTTCCTAAACGGTTTTTTTTATTATTCAACCTTTACAGTTTAAGATCGTGCCACAATGACCCCGTAACGCCACCTTATTAATAATAGATCACGTGACAGAAACTTGAGCTTCCGAAAATTTCAAAAGCTTACGGTACCATTGTACAACCTTTCCCAGTTGGTTAATAGTCTACGGTTTGCTTGCACGTTTCAGGGTTGAATTTGAATAATGAAATAAACTGTCAAACATAAAGTTATTTAAACCCTAGTTAAGAGCTAAACACTTAAACAAGGAACGTACAAGTAGTTCCAAATGACCTTCGGCAAGGTTGTTCGAGCTGACTTAATGACCTGCAAAATCTATCAAAATGTTTTGTCCTATTTATCATAGACAGCTCTCACCTTCGTGCTCTTAATAAGCTCACTTTCTAGGAGAGAAATCAACAACCTGTTAATAAATATAGGTTCCTCAACATACATCATAGGTCACACACAAATTCATCCACTTTCGCAATCTCAATGTTCATGAGGATTTTATGCTGTCTTCATCTGCAATAAATATCTAAGCATATTTCGGTCCCCCGTGAAACAGAAAGAGAGGACATTGTGATGTTTAATGGAGGACGTTGTGATGTTTCTCGATCACACGAGGCTCATGTTTATTGGAAAATTGGGCAAATACTTTATGGCTACTTCTTCCACCATGAAGCTAAATGACTACTTGATGCGACCTCGTATTATTTAAATGGCAAAGGATTCTATTCGTAAAGGGATGTTCAACATTGAACTCACTTGGTCTGGAAGAACTCTCCGAGCCTCTTCCGGTCCCAGGAGACGCAGACCGCCCCGGCCTCGATGTCCTCGGCCAGCCCCCGCTCCAGAGGTTCGGCGATCATCGTCAACTTGTTCCGCTTGTTGGGAGTCTCCGCGAAACACTTCAAGGAGGATGTTTCCACCACCGTCTCGCAAAATGAGACCACCGGGTCCGCAACTATGTACATTTCAATTGACTAATTATTTTTTCTGGCGACTACTCAATTTTAGGAAACTAAAAAAAACATTCTTTTCACCATTTCAGTTTATTTTTCTCGATTTACTTTAGTCAAAGGCGTTGTTAGGATGATAAAATTCGATTAGGTTAGATCGAAATTTAAGATAAATGAAAATTGACCGCCTCGTTGGTCGAGTGGCTAGCGTTCACGCCTAACTACACCGACCAACCGCGAGGCTCGGGTTCGACTCCCGACGGGGGCAGGCATTATGACGAACATTTAGATGTATGCATTTCCGGGTCTGGGTGTTAATTAAATTTATTCTGGTATCTATTTAAACATTTCTGTGTATTAGTATCGTTTGACTAACACCTATGCCACAAGCAAATACTTTGCTAACATTCAATTTGTGTAACATGTCCAGGGATATTTTTTTAGGTTAAAAACATAGACCGCAACGACGTGTGAGATTTAACCGCTTACCGTCAGGTTGATGTTTTTTTTATTATAAGACTGATAAGAAGGTGGCTCCTTTGATGACGGTAAGCAACCACTTATAGACCACAAATGTTAATGACGTGTCGCCATCTTATGTCCGAGATCTCGGGCCATCTGCTGAAGTCCACCTGCTCCCCTACATGTCATCACGGACGAGCGCTAACGTTACGATAGCAGAAAAAAGGGTGACGGTGGTACTAATCCGGTCAAATTAAAACACGGAACCTTATAACATAGTGATATTATGATATGCATTTTTGGGAGTGTGCCCGGGAACTACACCATTTGACCCCCCGTCCCTCATTTCTTACCTGCGAAACGAGACATACTGTAGGCTATTATTACCCGTAGTTGATTAATATTTCTTGCACACGAACGAAAAGGTTTACTTCCTCTTTTATGAACGGCTAATGGACTTCTATGCCTAGGAAGGTATTCAAAGCATTACACCTTAAACATTATTACAACTCGGATTGGCAACGTTCGGGAAGTTAAAGGGTATCTTCTTGACCAAATTACCGCAGAGCCTAAAGTCGAAAGTCTTCGACCAGTGTGTGTTACCGATGATGACATATTATGGAACTGAAACTTGGCCGTTAAATGTGAGCCTCTTAAATAAGTTCAGAGTCGCTCAGCGTGCTATGGAAAGATATGATCCGTAATTCGGTGATCCGCAAGAGAACGAGAGTAACCGACATAGTTCAGCGAGTTAGCAAGCTGAAATGGCAATGGGCAGGCCACATTGCTCGCAGAACCGACAACCGCTGGGGAAGAAAGGTTCTCGAGTGGCGGCCCCGCACTGGAGGACGTAGTGACTGACGATCTGGTCAAAGTCGCGGGGAGCCGCTGGATACAAGCGGCTGGTGACCGTGGCTTGTGGCACTCTTTGGGGGTGGCCTATGTCCAGCAGTGGACGTCCTCCGGCTTATGATGATGATGATGATGACATTTTAAGCCTTTGGGCTTAGTATTATTTAACTTTCGACCCTTCTTTTACTTTCCATCAGATGAGTCAAGGATCGTCACGACGTGATATATAAGTAATACAAAAAATGCTTTCATCATAAAAATTATAACACATGTACGGTTACCTTTGATGTCGATCTCGGAGTACATGTTCCGCAGATCATGCATCACGCAGTCCAGGTAGAGCTCCCCCGTGCCCAGGATCACGTGCTCCCCACTCTCCTCCACACGGGTCGACAGTGCAGGATACGACTTGTTCACCTGCCATCACATCCATACACATTAATCTATTCCTGCACGTATGAAGGATCTGACATCGGATCCTTCATACGGCTTTCTTGATGGCAAGAATCAAACGTGGCCTATTGACACCATAAATGTTATAGGCTCGTCTTCCTGGGAGTGGGAATTTCAGCTAATAAGTCTTCCAGCTACACGGCTTTCCGAATCAGAACGTTACATTGTCATTACGGTGGTAGAAATTGGTAAGGCGATAGATCCCTACTCTAAAAAAGAGTGCTAAAACTCTGATATTATAAGTTATTATCAATAATCTATCCTCGTCTTTTAAGAACGTTTTTCTCTGTGAGTCAATGATTCTTATCATATCAAGTCCACAATTAGCTCACTTTCGGATTAGTTCACTTCCTTTAATTTGAATAATCCAGAGATATAATAATTATTAAGAACTTATTATTCTGTAAATATTTTTATTATTTGGTCAGCAATAAATTATTATAAGATTAGATCAAAGAGAGAGCAGCATTGAAAGTAAGGTTTGATCTGAAAATGAGAGAGGACAAACTCCGTTGGTTTGGTCATGTGGGAAGGATGGCAGATAAAAGATTGACAAAGAAATACAATGCGAATGTGGATAGATGTAGGTACCCTGGGAGACCTGGTTTGACATTCCACGATCAAATCGCCCGTGTTTAATCAGAGGGTGGTGTCAAGAGTATTCGAAACTGGAGAGTTTGAATGAAAAGAGTAATGGATATGGAGGATGATGGGTAGAAGCGCAAGGATCGTGACGTTTGGCACTCGATACTCTTGGCCAACCCTGCAAAGGACTTGGAGTAAAAATATTTTTTTTATGATATTGGAAGACAAACAAGCAGGCGGATTTCCTGATGTTAAGAGATTCACGCCGCCTAGAGACACCGAAGGTGGTAATGATGCGTTGCCAACCTGAGGCCGGGATGTTAGGCCTCGAGCAAAAGTAAGTTTATAGGCTACTTTACCCTCCAAACCGGAACGCGTCATGATGTTATGGCGGCAGAAATAGGTAAGACGGTGGTACCCATCCGGGTGAGTCGTTGCGAAACTCTACTACCTAATCAGAAGTCACGGTGTTAGTGACGGTAAGCATATCCCTCGCCTTTTACGAGCTGCTTAGCAGGAAGGCAGATGGTCTATTCTACAAAGGAGCCCAGACCAACACGGGGTTAAACAAATATGTTTTTGGAGTTTTGGAGTTGGACGAATTCGAAGTTTTTTCACAAGCTTTTATATAGTTTGATCTGTCTAGATGTTTACTACTTAGCCAAGTAAGCTTCTTGAATACGGGTGTAAGTCTATTCGGTGAATGGCCCTTAAAAAAATTGTTTTTTTGGTAAAAAATAAAAAAATATTTCTAGCTTTATTTTCGGTTAGGAGGATAAGGACTTACTTTTGCTCGAGGCCTAATATCCTGACCTCAGGTTGGCAACGCACTTTACCACCTTTGGTGTCACTAGGCGAGGTGAATTTCGTACCATCTGGAAATCCATCTAATTGTTTGCCTTCCAATATCATAACCAACTTCGTTATTGGAGTTGCCAAATATTTATACATTTTTTGGGCTATGTCAGTTTGAGTTTGTTTTGTTTTTAACGTTTATTACCTAGGTATACCATATAACGTTTATTTTATATGGTATACCTAGAGCAGCCTTTCCCAAAGTGGGCGATAACGCCCCCTTGTGGGCGCTGGAAGCCTAGAGGGGGGCGGTATAAATCTTGAAAAAAATGTTTTTTTTTAAACTAGGCGCAACAAATATGTTATTGAGGTTATTGACAAGAAAAAAACGAGGAAGGGGGGGCGCTACAAAACAACTGATTTTCAAAGTGGGCGTTACATGAAATAAGTTTGGGAACCTCTGACCTAGATGGTACTCCGATCTATAAGAAAAGGACAAAGTTATGATAGATACTCATCATCAGCGTTAAACTTCCAAGAGGCGTTATTATATTCCCAAATCTTACCTTTCTAAGTCCATCCAACATCTTGGGCAGTTCAGAAGGATTGACGGGTTCGACGGCGATCTTGACGACGGCCTGCGTGTTGAACCTCAGCGGCTTGAAGGTGTAGAGCTCCTCGGCGTCGTCTGCCGACACCAGTGTGCAGGTCTTCACTATAGGCTGGTCGATGCCCTCGATCAGAGCCCAGCATCCCGCTGGCACTCGGTTCACTTCCACCTGATGGTTACATCAATATATACAAGCAACCCTAGTAATTCATAATTATTTACTATGCTTGGCAATAGAAACAAGATTGATAGTGGAAAATTCTTAAACTAGTCTCCTTCTAACACAGTGTAAGGAGAGGAAGAAAAGGTGACAAGTGAGAGAAGAGGGAAGTATAAAAACACACTTGTTACGTTTAACCCCGGGCGGATGAGTAAAACAAATATATACAAAAAATAAATTTAGTTTAGCGGTTACCACCTATCACATTGTGACTTAGTGTCTTCGGCTAGTCGTGGATGCCCTGGTTGTGTCTCTGCCTAATTCTACGGGGGTATGGGCGTAAAGATACTTTTTAAATTTATAAGAAACGAAGTTATTCTATACAAATAGGTTTTTTCTAAGCTTGCACCGTCTAACCTGATATTGTCAACAAAATGAAAGTTTGACATTGTAATCTTCCGGTCCGGAAGTTAGGCTAGTCGGTATCCGTCTCAAAAATAAACACGAACTAACGTAGGATTAAAATTACGTTGAAATTATAGTCTGTATCACATTGTAATAAGGACTATAATACCAGGTTGAACCTTGGAGTACTTTCATCATCATCAGCCGGAGGACGTCCACTGCTGGACATAGGCCACCCCCAAAGAGCGCCACAAGTTACGGTCACTCCCCGCGACTTTAACCAGATCGTCAGTCCACCGGGTGGGAGGTCGTCCAACACTACGTCCTCCGGTGCGGGGCCACCACTCGAGAACCTTTCTTCCCCAGCGGTTGTCGGTTCTGCGAGCAATGGGGCCTGCCCATTGCCACTTCAGTTGGAGTGGATTAGAGTACTTTACTCGGTGTTTTTAATGAGATGGTATATGTCTATTCCGACGCTCCGCTGGATACTTCGACACCTCCAACACTGGCACTTACCTTGTACCTGGCCTCGTATATCCACAGGCGGCCCACCGTCATCACGCGCGAGTCCTCTTCGTCTTGGGCGCTGTAGTTCTCCCCCAACACTCGTACCGCTTGCCCGGCGTACAGAGTCCCAGACATTATACGCGCCAATACCTGACAATAACACAAACATATACATTAATACGTGATGCCAAAACTTTGGACCCCTTTTACGAAAATTGCGCGGACGGAGTAGTATGAAATTGGGCACACTTATAGTTTATGTGTAGGAGAAGTGCAGAACGCTAATATTTTTCGATACTAATGCTTATAAAGTGCATTAAATCAATAAATAAAACATTACCCACACTACCATGCATTTGACACACACAAACAAATATATTGATGATAACGATAAAAAATCACAGATGGCGCACTAACTATTCATAAAGTTTAGTATTTGGTCTTGAGATATGAAGATGGCGTTTTTATCAGCAAGAAATTAAAATTTGTTATGGTTTCGACCAATGGGCGACCATTATTATAAATAAATATCCTAGGACAAACTACACAAACAAAGCTTTTGATCCAACACCACAATGCTGTTATTGGAGTCAACGATATTAATACATTAAAACACTTTAACTCAACATCAGTATAAATTTAATAAAACCCGGAAGTACAAACGTATATGTTGCAACACAAATGCCTTTCCATTGGGAATCAAACCCAAGGCTCGCGATTGATTGATAGAGTTAGGCCTGCACGCTAACCCCAGGGCCAAAGAAGCAGTCAAACAATTTACTCAAATCAATTTCTAGCCCGTGTTTGTTGTATCAAACTGTTTTTATCAAACGAGCAAGTGGGTCACCTGATGGAAAGTTATTACCGTCGCCCACGGATATCCGTGGACACTGTTACAGAATATCGACTAATCGCCTTCGTAACATCTAACGGCCAATGTTAATAATGTATCTCAATCTAATGGATTTCAAGCAATCTAGATAGCTGCGTCTCCGGCGGTCTATCTCATACCTAATTGCCATATTTATCCTGTCCACAGATATGTTATTGGCAAGCGATAACATAAAAATTGATCAAAATATAAATCTTGGACAGCAAGTTTTGGATTAGGATTGATTATTAATATTGGCCGTAAAAGGTTAATCGGTGAAGTACTTGACTTAAGATAGTTGTACGATATGTACCTGTGTAGGTTTATGCGAGCGTGTTTCTGCAAGATTCTGTGTGGACGTGTACGTGCGTGCGTGCGTGTGTGTGTGTGCGTGTGTGTGTGTGTGTGTGTGTGTGTGTGTGTGTGTGTGTGTGTGTGTGTGTCCGTGTGTGCGTGTGTGTATGTGTGTGAAAGTGTGTGTGCATACGTGTAAATGTGCGTGCGAACGTGTGTGTACTGTGTAGTTACCAAAAAGAAGCTGCAGTCGTCGGTGGGATACATCTTGGTGGTGTGCGCGAGCAGGGCTCCGGCAGGGTCCGCGGCCCGGGCGCGCGTGTGTAGCGCTCCGCCCCCCGCCCGCAGCGCGTGCGCCGCCTTGCGGCCCGCGCCCGCCCCCGGGGACGGTACGTGCTTCACCACCATCTCCACCAGACCGCTGTCCGGGTGAAACACACACTCTACACACTCTTCAAATACGTTTCGAACATTCCAATTCATTGACGCTATATGCCTATGTCACTCTACAGCTATCTAATTTTTCTCAGCGATAAAAATTATCTCTTTGCAACATGAAAGAAGGAGAAATAAACGAACACACATTCGCATTTATAACATTATTATAGAATAAACAAAATAAATATCCCTGGGCAGTTCATGTAAAACTGGACCTAAACTCAAACTAAGCAAATTATACGTTTATGTAATGGATGTTACTCAATAATAGTTATACTTTAAAGACTTAAAAAGATACCAGAAAAAAGGCACACCCAGATCCGGAAATTCAAAGGACTAAAAATTCATCACACAAAAGTTTGCCCCGTCAAGAATTCAAGCCACACGGTTAATTGGTAGTCTGCAGTCAGTCAATCCTTTGCATAATGAGACGTTCACGTCGTATTATGTTGAAATGAAAATCATTGAAATTTATAAAACAAAACAAGCATTAGTTAGTAAATTCCACCTCACTGCTTCTAGCAAGAGTAGCTTTAAGTAATGATAAAGTCTTTGTTTGCTATATCATGAAATATTGCTAGTCGCGAAATCTACCTTCATGTAAACATGAGCATTTACTACGCAAGGGACTTGGCACGAAGATATTTCTCCAAAAACTAATATTATAACAGCGATCGAGTCTAGCATAGCCACAATAGAAAATAAAACGCCTATCAATACCAAACTTAATAAAAACTTATGAATCACGGCCACATTTAATATTATAATATATGTATAAACTCAGACATTTTTTTTATAAAGCAAGAGTCTGAACTACAGACTCTTTATGATTTAACTGAGTCTCGTCTCTGATGATTTATTTCTTTCCAAAAAAATATGGGGATACAAATTAAAAAAAAAAACTTACAATTCTAAAAATTAAGTAACTAACTGAAACTATACCAGAAATCTCCAAAGAATCGACTGCACACCAGCCGCAGCAAAGGCCGTACGTTCAACTTCGCTTCTTGTTTCGTTAGTTTAATGCCCAACTCGTTGAGAACCGATGGCAGGGTGTCGTCAACATCTCCGACCACCTACGACGAGCAACATTTATTGTAACACTACTGAATTGTTTTCTGCCAAACAAAAATATTAAAATCCGATGGAGTTAAAGGGGAGGGATTGGAATCCTTACATTGGTGAATCTTACATTTTTTTTATGATAGTGGAAAGCAAACAAGCAGTCGGATTTCCTAATGGTAAGAAATTCACGCCGCCTAGACACCAAAGGTGGTAATAGTGCGTTGCCAATCTTGAGGCCGGGATGTTAGACCTCAAGCAATAGTAAGTTTACCGGCTACCTTACCCTCCGAACCGGAACACGTCAACGGCAAGCATTGGACATTATAGCGGCAGGAATAGGTAAGACGAGAGAGCGAGCGAGGCAATCCGGGCGAGTCGCTGCGAAACTCTATCACCTAGTAGAATATCACGGTGTTAGTGACGGTAAGTCTATGCTCGCCTTTTACAAGCTACCTGGCAGGAAGGCAAATAGTCTATTCTGTAAAGGAGCCCGGACCAACGCGGGGGAAATGATTACACGACTGATTAGGGATAGTTTTTTTAATGGTTGTTGACGGTAAAGAAGAATGGCAAACCTGAGCAAATATCTTGTAGAGCGGCTCCAGTATGAACTCGACGAAGCTCCGCTGCGCCGAAGCGTGCGGCTGCTTCTTGCTGAAGCGGCGAGTCTTGGCGTTGAAGTACACGTCCCCCCACAGCCACGCCGCCATGTCCGCCGCTCTCAGCCCGCTCGCGCTCGCGTCCGCGTACATGGCCGCGAACGACTCCAGAGAGAAACACACGTCGTACAGGGACGACGCGAAGCATACGTTACCTGTCGACAACCTTATATTCACGTTGTCCGCTTTGGCACGTCACGGTGTCGGTGAAAACAAATTTTTCCCTTTACGCGTAAAATATTTAGCGTGTTTTTTTAAATGTGGCTCAGACCTTCACCTGAATAAGTAGACGTATATCTCGATAAAATGCAAGCCGCCAACATACTACAAAATGTCAATAATTGTTAACAACTAACACTTAACACTAAAAAACTAACTAAAAATTTAAAACGACGCAAAAAAATCATAACGTTCTGAATGTATTCGTTTGGTTGTTACGTCCACACGAATTTGGAATATACTTTATGTGACAGCATTTCCAAACACACTACTTCGCATGTATACAGTACGAGCTGAATAGACAGACGTTCTTTCCTAACTATGGATATTGAATTTTATTACTTTGGGTCATTTTGCCAGATTATGGGATAGACAGGTATTTGATATTTTCCATCGTCGGCGCATGGTAAAACTTCCAAACATTCATATTATATTCCGGTTACGCTTATGAAAGTTAGTTCTAGCCCTGATGATGCTGTCATAAGCGATACCGGTAGGCTATTTATAAAATAATAAATTGTAAGTGATACGTAAAACAGTACAAGTGTTTCTTCATTTAAAAATATGGATAGACAGGTCCTTGCTGCGTGCTGTGCTGTCTACATATTTAGATTGTAAAGCATGTGTGCGGGTGGACGGTAACATATCGCCTTGGCGATATTGGCGTCAAGGAGGGTTGTGTGTTGTCGGCACGCTTGTTTATTTTGTGTTTGGACAAATGTCTTCAAAGGTTAAGGTCTATGAATGTGGGAATGCGTATGGGTGATCAAGTGGTAGACTGCCTGCTTTATGCAGATGATGCTGTTCTTTTGAGCTCTACACCATCTGAGCTGCAGACCCTGGTCACAGTTATGGAAGGTGATTGTAAAGAAAGGGACTTACATTTGAATGCGACGAAAACTAAAGTTATGGTGTTTGAAAGAGACGAAGCCAGAACGAATGTAAGAGTTTTAGTTGATGATGTAGAGTTGAAGCAAGTGAATGAAATTTTGGTTGCGCTTTTAGCAGACATGGAAGGTACAACGCGGATGTAGAGAGGAGAGTGTGTGCAGGGGATAGTGTAAATGGAGCGGTGGGTAAGCTATTTCAAAGCGAGGTTTAGAGTCATAAAGCTAAACTTAGCTAGTTTAGTAGCTAGACTACAGAAAATCTATGGTGTAACGCTCGCTGACCGCATTCGTAATAGTGATGTCCGAGAAAGAGTGGGATTGAAAGAAAGTGTTGGTGTTAAAATACGAAAGGGTATGCTCCGCTGGTTCAGTCATGTGGAAAGAATAACAGATGAAAGATTGACAAAGCAGATATACAATGCGAGTGGGGATGGATGTAGGTACCCGGAGAGACCACGGTTGACATTCCAAGATCAAATCACTCGGATATTAGCCGAGAGTGGTGTCAAGAGTCTCCGAAACCGGCATGTTTGTATGAAAAGGGTATTTATGAAGGACGCCACTCTGGCACTCGATACTTTCTGCCTACCTCGTAAGGGACTTGGCTTGAAGATATGTATGCATGTATGTATGGCGACCCAAAAAAAAACATTTCAGATGATCCTTTTTTTAGTAGTACACAGCAAAAAAAAAAAGTATTAACAAAATTGGTCCAACCGTTCAGACATAATGTGGCACAAAGTAAATGGGAATTCATTTTAGATTTTGATTTATTATTTACTTCAGTGCTACACTGTTTCATTTTAAAGTAAAGAATTGAGCATTGTCCACATTCGATTTTGATTGGTATTAGGATGCATTATTCTGCACAAACAAATTTCACTGATGAGATATAAAATAATATCAATATATACCAATAGACTAGACTATGAGGTAGAGTTTTGCAGCGACTCGCCCATATTAATACCGCTTTACCTATTCCAGCTGCCATAACGTCAGTGCTTGCCGTTGACATGTTCCGGTTCAGGGGATAAACAAACTTTTTACTTGAGGTCTAACATCCTGGCCTCAGGTTGGCAACGCACCATTACCACCTTTGGTGTCCTTAGACGGCGTGAATGTCTTACCACCAGGAAGTCCGTCTGCTTGTTTGCCTTATATACTCAAAGATCCAATATCATAAAAAAAAAATTCAAGCAGAACAAGTGTAAGAATAGAAATGGCTGATTTTCCCACGAGCGAAGGAGCTAAGTTAATTATGCAAATTAAGCGAATACCCTATAATTTAAATAAGAAAATTACCTACCTAGTAAAGGTGAAAACACTGTAGCTGGTTCATCTGGATTATCTTGAGGCTGATTTGTTTCCAACATAGAATTTAGCTCATCTATTATATGCCGTAGCTTATAATAAGCATCCGCTGGAGGCAACTTGAGTTCTAATATCAGACGATCAATTTTATTGATGCATAAAGTAAGTGGTACTCTCTCTTGAACTGCATGACGGAGAAGACGCTCAGTGTTCAACATTATACCTTCCGCAGCATCCACGAATAATACAGCTCCTGATAAGATGTAACAAATGAAAATGTAATAAAATTTAATGTATTGTTTCAGCTGTGTGTTACAACTAGGATTGATAACTTTCAAAAGAAACAACCCAAGAGGATTTTAAAAAATCGTATACAAAGTATTGAAAAAAAATTGCTAGTTATTTATTTATTAATTTTTATTTTTAATTTATACTGCTATAGAGCAGCAGCTAGTGTTTGTTGGGAAGATACATAGTAGGGCATTATCGATGTTGGGGATAGGTTTCATTTTAGAATAAAAGTTTGTTAAGAGTTTTTTTTATTATGCAGTTATCGATTCATGCAAAAATGGAGCTTATGCTGACATAAGGTAGATTTTAAGTGAAGATGTTATTATTTAAGGATAAATACTAAATTGGTCATTGGCCAGAAGCGTGCACGTCGCGATCCCTGCCAGTCCATTGGACTGCAATTCTGGCCCGAAAAAGTACCGCAGAGCGGGTTAGGGCGTTCCCTGGAGGCGACGCGTACCGATCCGCCCTCGTCGGTACGAAAAGAGGCAGATGCGGCGATGGGGGCCGCCACCCATCACGCCAGGCCCGTACAGGCGAAACGAGGAGTGGAGAGTGTCAAATAGGCACGTGGAATGTGAGAGGGGGAATGGAAGCGAAGATGAATGAATTGATTGATGTAATGAATGAGAGATGCCTGGATTTACTGTGTGTAACGGAGACTAAGCGAAAAGGTAGTGATACTTTTGATCTCCCCGGTGGCAGGTTGGCTCTTTGGTCAGGTGTAACACAGAGCGATCACGCCAGCGCTGGGGTAGGTATCATTTTATCGTCTCGCTTAGCCTCAGGCCTGAAAGAGTATATTTTTAAAGAAAGAAACACTTGTACTGTTTTGTAACTTGAGTTACACATCAAAAATAATATTGTTGAGTAGTTTAAGTTTTAGCCCTGATGATGCTGTATAAGCGAAACCGGTAGGCTACTAATTACAAAGTACCTAATAAATTATAAGTGATAAGTAAAACAGTACAAGTGTTTCTTTCTTTAAAAATATGAATATTTGGAAGTTTTACCAAGCGCCGACGATGGAAAATATCAAATATACTGAAAGAGTATGGTTTGATTGGTCCGAGACTGCTCTGGGTCCGTATTAAACTAGGAGTCACGCGAGTTTTTGTGGTAGCAACCTATGCTCCGGTCAACTCGTCGGCGACTCATGACCTGGAGAAGTTTTGGGATTCTGTAAGGGATGTTCTGGATATGGTTGAAGAAAAAGTGATTATGTGTGGTGACTTGAATGGTTGGGTAGGGACGCGACGGGACGGTTACGAGACCGTTCTTGGACCCTATGGTGATAAGAGAGTGAATGATGCTGGTAAGCATATTGTAGATTTATGTGTGGAAAGAAATCTTCTTGTGTTTAACACAATGTTTCAGCATAAGGACATACATACATATACATGGAGAAGGAATGATCAAATGAGTATGATAGATTTGATTTTGGTTGATAGTCGCCACCAGAAGTGTTTAATGGACACGAGAGCCTTCAGAGGCCCAACTCTTAACACGGACCACTACTTGGTTATTAACCGGTTTAGGGGTCTGTTTAAGAAGTGGAGGCACTGGCGAGTATGTATTCCATTTGGAGGGCTTGAAAGGATTAAGAGTGAAAAGTTGCAAGACCCGAGTGTAGGAAGCATGTATGAGAGTCAAGTCCA
>NJDC01006090.1:70996-94572 GCA_002245475.1 Calephelis virginiensis
TCAAACCCTAACATTTTATTTGAAACACACACCTTATTATTCAACATACACTAAATTACTCCAAGGGTTGAGTTAATGTCATAGGTTAATTCCACTGCACAACAGATTAGAATGTCAACTTAAACCTTGGAGTACTTTAAGTTTATTAATAAGACCTCTAATGTCGATTTCTGTCGGTGCATGTGTACAAAAACCATAAATAAAAATTACTTACCATCAGATATCCTAAGAGCAGCAGTGACTTCATCACTAAAATTAACATGGCCAGGTGTATCCATTATATTCAATAAGTGTGATTTTCCCTTAATATCTTTAAGCAAGAGAGTAACCGGCATCGATTTTATAGACACTCCTCGCTCCTGCTCTACAAACAGTGTATCGGTATATCTCATGGGGATTGTTGTCTCATTGTTTATAGTACCTGGATGAGTCTGCCTCATTAAACAATCAACAAATGATGTTTTACCTGAAAAAAGAAACAACAAAAAATTTGTCAGCTTTTCATGAATAGTACAAACATTATTAAAAAAGTGAATGTTAAATCAAGTTTTTTTAAGGAATAGAAAGGCAATGAAATGTAAAAAATACACATCACTATCATCAACCCAGCAATGCCCCTCATAAGATAATAACTTTTTCTCCATGTTGGTCTAAGCAGAGGTGTTTAGAATAAACCTTATAATTCTCTGTCTGGCAGCTTGTAAGAGATGAGTATAGGATAAATAGAGCACTGCCAACTGGACCACTGATAGAAGAGTGCTGTGTAGCAACTTGCCTAGGCAGGGATTTACCGTCTTGTCAATATCTGCTACCATAATAAGTGTTTGGCAATTTGATGTTCCTGTTCTAAGAGAAAGGTAGCCAGTACCTTGGGCCTATCACCTCCATCTATGATGAGCAGGCCGCCCACCACCACAGTGGCACATGGCTTTCATGACGGTAAAAAATACTTACCGTCATGAAAGCCATGTGCAACATGTGAAATCTCCTAAAATTTAATTTTAGAGGTATGTATCAGATTTACCGTTGTGTAAATGCCCCATCAATGTAACATTCCTCATTAAATCAGTATTATCCAGCATATCAGCTAAGTACTCCATGTCATAAGTAGTCTCCGGTAGTTGCTGCTCTTGCATTTGAAATTTTTTGTGTTTCACCGGTTCTATGAGAGGTTTGTCTAAAGCTTGTGCATCTTCTTCTTGAACAACTGTTTCTACATCAGGACCATATACTTCCACAGCTTGGGGATAGTACCTATGAAAATACATTTTATCCTATCAACATTGATTATGGGGTTATGCGTTTTACTAATGTCTTTGTTATATTTGTTTATGAATGATAGCCAACTAACAATCTAACTACTTACAGAACAGTCAAGATTGTGCCGGATTTGAGCACAGTTATATGTTCTTTTAAAACAACTCTTCCTGTCACTATCTATGATAGCCATTTAAAAGTATTATAGTTCTTATAAGTGTCTGACCCTAGGTCCCTGCCACACAAATACTTCTTGTAACATGCATATCTAACAAACCTTGTTTACAGTTATAAGCACACTTGATGAACATTTTGTTTTGTTTGAATTTAGGGTTTGTTTAACATCTTGGATTTCATAAAATTAAAAAGTAAATACTGAACCTTATTACTTATATGATATATTTTAATAATAACTAATGTAGTTAATACATTTTGAGATGCATCTCTACAGTCCAAATGTTCTGTGATAAGTGAAATTAAAAAAATATTATAACAGTGATTATATTACACTATTTTTAGTAATAAAAAACTGATGTATAAAATTTTAAACAAGATACAATTATGTCCATATACAATTGTTCAGTTTAATTTTTGTTTAATAACATCATCATTTATCATATAAACCCATTGTTGCTAAAGTCATGAAGTTATAAGTATTGATTTGCACTCGAAAGTAAGATTACTGGGTACCGTACCATGTAACCTAAGAACTACAGCAGTGAGTACTGATGTCACGGTGATACCGACAACTACATTCTAGGCACTATTAACAATCGCAAATCAGTACCAAAGACTTCGATGAATGCAGTAAGCCTATATTCTTTTAAGCAGTCTAGGACGAAAGCGGGAGAGAGTAACTTTATTTATCTAAATCCTGGATGGTGTTACGAAAATCAAAATCGATTAACTTAACAAAGTCTAAGAAGTAGATATGTAAGTTTTCACCTTTTATCCTCGTGCAAAACCACGGACATGGGAGCCGCTTCAGGTTCAGCATCAACATCCTCGTCTTCTTCCATAGCATCTTCGTCGGCATCCCGATTATCTTGACCGTAAACACTTTGCTCATCGTCCGAATCCGACTCTAAGTCTGGTCCGATGTAATTACCAAATTCGTCATATAAATCACCGTCCATTTTTCGAAACTTTACTATGATATCCTTAAAATTATATTAAAATAAACAAGTATTTTAACCCTTTAATTAAAAATAATTAATAATCCAAATCAAAACAAACGCCGCTTAGGGGTTATTTTGTTTTTGACAGAAAACGTCAAATAAACAACCTCAAAATTCTTTTACTTCTTTTTTTTTTAAGTTAATTTGCCCCTTTCTGGGGCCGGCTAAAACCTTTAGGCCATGCTGCCACGTCTTCCGTAATAATAAATTCTTTTTCATATTAAAATTTTAAATTCATTTCTTCAGTTTCTTAACATATTGTCTTCCCCTTTTTAAAAGTCATTTCCTTCACTAAGACAAAGCTTATTTGAGTCCTTCAATACGTCTTTAGTTTTAATTTCTTGAAGTTTACATATTATGTTTCTCCGTTAATTTGTTTTATAGTACGTCACATCCTTGAATTACGATTATTTTCACACAAATTATAAAACTAAAATTCTGAACACCAAAATCATCTTCTTTCATGTTGACGCCAAAACTTCTACGACAGTGCAAAAAGTATTTTTAATATTCTTTTTTTTTCCTCTATATTTTATACTAGTCTTATATTATGTAATAAACCCATATCTTAATATTTCATGTCTTTTTCTAGTTTCGTCTTCAAATTTCTTTCTTGTTCAGGCCTCTGCTTCTTCTGTCGTGATAAAACTCTACAATAGTCTTTCACTAGTATAGTTTCTTTACTAAATCACATTTACACACAACTAAGTAATATTTACACTTTAATTAATTTACAAATTATACATTTTTACATTATATTACACATTTTTAGCTTAAAGATTGGAGGGAACACTCGAAAAGCGCGCCTTCCCCCTCCGACCGTACCCGCCAACCTTTTTTTTTGAGTTAATTTGCCCCTTTCTGGGGCCGGCTAAGACCTTTAGGCCATGCTGCCACGTCTTCCGTAATATTTTCTTAATTTTATCCCATTCGGGGAAAGGCAAAGGATCTGTGTCCATACAGCCACGTCTTCCGTATTAATAAATCTTTTTCTTGTTAAATATTTTCAATTTATGTCTTCCGTATTAATTATTCTTATACAGTCATTAGTCACTATTTACACAGTCTTGTTTGGGTCTTGAGTAAAGCGGTGGTTTCGTTACACAAGCTAGTTTATGAGATTTGGCGGCAGCGAGGAAATTCACGATACACTAATTTCTTCATGATTATTTCATTAGTGCACTTTCACTGAACAAAATCAAACTAATTCCCACCTAAATTAACCAATTTTACTCATATTTTACACTAAATTCAATAATTGTGAAAAAGATACGACCATCTTCATTCATGATGGCGCCAAAATTCTCTTTTACTTCTTTTTTTAAGTAAATTTGCCCTTTTCTGGGGCCGTTTTAAGACCTTTAGATCATGCTGCCACGTCTGCCGTATTAATTAATTCTTATACAGTCATTAGTCACATGTCTTCCGTATCAATTAATTATTATACAATCATTAGTCACTATTTACAAAGTCACGTTAGGGTCTTGAGTAAAGCGGTGGTCACTTTACACAAGCTCACTTTGGGAAATTTGGCGGCAGTGACGAAATTCGCGATTCACTCATTTATTTATTTTTATTTCATTTGTGCACTTTCAGTGAACAAAATTAATCTTATTCCAACCTAAATTAACTAATTTTACTTACAATTTACACTAAATTCAATAATTGTGAAAAAATTACGACCATCTTCATTCACAATGGCGCCAAAGCTCTTTTTTACTTCTCCAGAACTTCTTTTCTTCTTACAATAGATTCAGATTAATCGTATTGCCATGAATAAAAGAAAATAATGATAAAAACGTGTTTGACTTTTAAGATTTGTGGAGCAAAGTTTTTTATTTGTCATTTTTTAGCTACAAAAGCACAAATGACATGTTTTATATTTGTCATCTCCAGTGACCAACAGAAATATAATATATACCTATAGCAAAACGCAAATGACGTCATTTAACAGCTATTTGATGTACAGTTGTCCATTTTGAGTTGGCACATAATCAGCACCGGTTACAGGGGGGTGATTATGTATCTTAGTTGTCAACTCAAACTGTAAAAGTGTACATCAAATGACGTCATTTGTGTTTGCTATCTCTATTCTATTTCCGTTGGTCACTGGAGATAGCAAATACAAAACACGTCATTTGACATCCATTCGATATACACTCATCCATTTTGAGTTGGTAACTGAGTTACATAATCACCCCCCTGGGTGGAGTTGATGGAGGAGTAGTGGCGGCTCGTTGCTCGCGTTAGGCGCAAGATTCAAGTTTATCTCCCCCAAGGGCTGGCTGAGTTATAACCGGCAGTCGAATAGCTTAATTCTGATAGTAACAACTGAAAACTAACGAAAACGGCGGGATATATTATGTAATATAAATATACATAATAATAGATCCATATTATTCTGATTACAATTTGTTTTTTACACAAAATAACATTTAGCGTTATTAAAATATGCAAAATAAACAAGTGTGTTAAAAAAAGGCAAAACATAATTTTAAGCACAGATTAAATGTCCTAGTATTTCAAGTAATTTAGTTAGAATAACTTTACAAGGATGTTGTCATTGATATAAAAAAAACCGTTGTGATTAAATAGTTGGCGACTGAAAATAAAGCTAAGAACACAATAGTTAAGTATCCATATCTGCATTTTAATAACGAAGTAACGTATCTTCAAAAAAATATTACGAATAAAAAACGATAATTATGTCGATCGATATTGTTATTGTTACTCTTATTGGAAACTGAAAACAAGCAACACTCTTTTTATAGTCTGTGACTATTTTTGTGATTCTTTTGAATGTGAAAATGGCTGTCGCTGAGCAAAATTTATGTAAAATGATTTCTGCTCAGCTAAGGAACAAAGCAAACGAGTTTCTAAACTCCAGGAAACATGCCAATAATTTGTCTGATATCCTGCAAATGTTCCAGGTAAATAATACTCACGCTTAATGGTTAATATTTATTGGGAAACTGCGTCATAGGTTACATTCCAACATAATGTTAACAATTTATTTATGTATTTCAGGCTGAAACCGACAACTACACGCCTCTACTGCTTACAATCGAAGTTATATTTACGGAATTACTTAAAAGAGGTGATATGGTTCAAGAAATAATACCACTGAAGCCTATGGGTATGTATAGTTGTAAAAATACAAAATTTATTTTGTATAGGTTCGTGTTCAGATATGAAGATTAAAACCTAGAGTTATGTTGTTAAGAATATCATGTTTTAATAGTATTTTGCTGAAGCATTAAATTATCATGAGTTACGATCGCACAGTTATGTAGATGTAAGCATGGTTGACACTGGACCTCTACTTGTGTAACCGGCATTATGCGGATAAGAAAGTCCTTTATGTAATAGGGCGAAACACATTTGCCATAAACTTGTTAGTAGGAATGATTGTCCAAGAGAATTGATCTTGCAGCCAGCAATCGGACCAATTTTCTAAAATCTGATTAATTGTTGTATATGTATAAAAAATGAAGGCTTTGATGTAGACGTGACGCACTGGTGCACCTGAAAATACCTTTTGCTTGTAAAATATAAGGAGATCTTTAGGTAAGTAATTTGCTTGCTCCACACAATCTATGTAATCAAACAATATCTCTATATAAATAAATGTAATACTAACATACACAAATTAAATGTTATCGAAAGATTCAATAAACACACAGAAATACAAAGAACCAGTATCTTAAAGCAAAATGATTACCTCTCGAGTTGCAAGTTGGTTAAAACGAGGCATTTGGAATATTTATAATTAATTTTGCAGTACATAATGCAGAAACTGAATACAAAAAGTGGTTGAATGAATGTTACGAGGCAG
This sequence comes from Calephelis virginiensis, assembly GCA_002245475.1. Lineage (NCBI taxonomy): Eukaryota > Metazoa > Arthropoda > Insecta > Lepidoptera > Riodinidae > Calephelis > Calephelis virginiensis. Next base: position 77,267 of record NJDC01006090.1, read on the forward strand.
CAATAGCAAGAGTATTGCAGTGTATCAGATATGGGAGGACTAGCTCTCGCCTTCAAGCCCTGGTAACAGCATGCAAGCTGATGCAGGCTGAAGGAAAATACCCTTTGGAAACCAATACAACCTATTTCTTTCCTTCTGTGAGACTTAAGGTCAGTAAATATATACCCACAATAATATGTAATAAACTCTTGAGTTTATAAAATGATGAAATGACAATTACTGTTGATTTTTGTAATATGGAAACTGAAGATTTCTAAAAAATTATTTACTAAATTATAATTAATCATAATACAAAATGAATAGATTGTATGTGTACCCATAACAATTAATCGGATGGTTGATATATTTGTGAGATGAAAAATATGGGTAAATCTGCATTATAAAAATTAATAGACTAATTTTTCATGTTTTACTACTAGGATGATAAAATAAGTCCAATGAAAAATCTGAGCTATGCTTCCCTAAAATTGTAGATGGAATCGAGACAGTTAAAAATGTGATGGGTTTTATTATAACTGCTCCTGTAATAATCTTCCTGTAATAATTTCATAATAACTGCTCCTGTAATAATCTTTGATATGTTTTTGTAATCTGTAGGCAATATCTTTAGATTGTTACAAGTGTTGTCATTCTTTACAATAATGATAATTGGCACATCTTATTTATAATATTGTTTTATAGATTTATCTATTAAAATTGAAATCATTTATTTCCATAAAAAAGGTTAGGCATGTTTGATGTAGTAAGAGAAGTTATATGCCTATTTCACTATTTCCTGTTACACAAATTTGTGCTTAAAAATTAGATTTAGATTACCTACCTAAACAAGTCATTATAAACTAAAATTGACATATACTATAAATATATAGGTATAATAATAGATTAAGCTGGAACCGACTATTTAGGAACAAAATGAAAACTTGTCAGATACATATATAGCAGGATTCGTTCAATTGTTTTTTATATTAAGTAACAAGCTGATGTAGTGGAATTTGACCACTTGCCATTGATAGTTACATAGACAGTATGTGTGAGAAAAGTAAAATGTTATTTTTCCTATTTTTCTTGCATTTTCCCAGTCTGTTAATGCGTGATGAGAATGAGAAAAATATGGTCAAGTTTTGACTAATAGATGACCACTAGTTTATCCGTTCCTTCTTTTTCAGAATATATTTATAGTTTTGCTGGACTCAGAAATTTCAATGGCAGCTCCTATTGCTCGGTTCCAAGAGTTCACAGAATACAGAGATGTGCAGCAATATGGATTGAAAGTCCTGTCCACAATAGCTTATCGCAAGTAAGTTCTAAAATACTTACCAAGTATTGTTAATTACCATTCCCTACCTGGAAACTCTCTGTAAGTTATACACAAAACCACTACTAGTCTTGGATTTACTAGACTTGGAATGAGCACCTTAAAATCGCTGCCACTCTCTTAAGGATTTTTTGTTAAAATCAAGGCCCCACATAATTGTTTAATCTGACACTGAAAGACTTTAACAAAAGTTATTAAGTTATCAAGAAAACATTATCCATCTTGTTTTCAATCCCTCATAGGTGAAAAATCATTTATATTGAGATTTCACATTCAACATGTTTTGACCAACCTTGTTGGCCGAGGGGATGGTGTTCACACCAAAATTTTCTGACCAACCGTGAAGTTTCTAAACAGCTCAACAGGGGCACACTTTTATATGATAAACATTGACTCATGTATTTCCGGGTTTTTTAATTATAAATATACATAACACAAACATATTGCTCACTTTGGGGTTAGATCAATATATTATTATGTTGCACATCCTACCTAAATCAGGACAAAGCTGCGCCTCCACTAATTTCTAATTGAAAGAAAACTCCTTTCTTCTATGTGAAATTTGTCATTAGGCAAAATGTACAGTTTTTGCCGAAAATTTATAATGCTAATTATATATTATTACTATATATTATAACTAAATATTATTACCCACGACTAGCCGAAGACACTAAGTCCCACAATGTGATAGGTGGCAAGCCTATTGACAACCAGGCACATATCCTATCCTAAACAAAATTTTTTTTTGTTAAAAAATTGGAAAAACCAAATTTTCTTTTTGTTGCCCAACCTGGGAATCGAACCCGGGACCTCATGCAGCCAAGTCCAACACCTGAACCACTAGACCATAGAGGCTAACTATATATATTTATAAATAACTATATAAGTATGACTTAAATTTAATATTGTTTCATTTTTTTAAATAAAGAAACAAATATGTGAATATTGTTTGTTAGGTCCCCAACACACATTTACATGCAGAACTTTTTGGAACTTTTGGACAAACTACTGGCATTAGAAATTCCCATTGAAACAAAAGCAAAGAGCAAGATGCGAGAGGAACAGAAGGAGGATAAGCTTCTGTGTATGGTGGAAGGTAAGTTAGGGGTATACTTAATTTATGTGAAAATCTTTGTTTTGAATTTTGTTATTCTGAATTTTTAGTATCTGTGATGTTTTATCGTTATAAGCAATATATTTGTTTGTGTGTGTCAAATGCATGGTAGTGTGGGTAACATTTTATGTATTGATTTCATGTTCTTTAAAAGCATTAAAATATTAGCGTTCTGCACTTCTCATACACATAAAGTATAAGTGTGCCAAATTTTATGCTGCTGCGTCCGCGTAATTTTCGTAAAAAGGGGTCCAAAGTTTTGGCATCACATATATAGTGTTGAAGTATCTTTTCATGTCAGATTGTTGTCAATCATGTTTTTACACATTTAGAGCTTGTAATGGTATGCATTGTTGAATTCTAGGGAAAGCAAAGTTCTCCTACAACCCAGTGTCGTGTCGACGCTACGCCAACCGCTGCTGGGGCTTTGCATGCCAGTGGTCCCTGTGCGAACAACCTAAGACACAGCGCAGGGCCTTGTTGCTGTTAGTGGAGAGATTACTGCCACTTCTCACCAGGCCGCATCTTGCTACAGATATGCTCCTTGACAGTCTTGATGCTGGTATGTATATTTTTGTACTTCTTTTTTTCATTTAGTGGCAACTTTAAGTGAACTCTGCCAGTGTCGAGTTTTATATGGAAGTGACACGAGACCAGTATATGGTACCACAGGAGCTGCTTTCCTTTTCAGTTGAGTTATCTAAAAAGAAGGATGTCATCAATTCTGTTAAAGATATCACAAACATTAAAACAAATATTATTTGTCTATTCTACTTTAAAGTCTGATATTGTTATAATATAGTTTAGTATAATATTTACATTAGGTTTAAACACATAGGTTAATAAAAATTTAAAATTGACAGAAATTTTGTTTTATTTTGTACTTCAATTAGCTGTGCCCTCGACTTAGTGTAGATTTAAACAAAAATGTGTAAAATAAAAGTATTCTATGTTACTCTTTATTACATCAGGTATCTGCCTGTGAAAGTCACTACTTCAAAAAGTCACTCAGAGCAAATCGAAAGACAAATATATTTTAAGAATGTTGTTTAGGTATATGTAATCGCTTCTGTGGTCTAGCGGTTCAGTTGTTGGACTTGACTGCATGAGGTCTCGGGTTCGAATCCCGGGTCGAGCAACAAAAAGAAAATTGGGTTTTTTCCAATTTTCTAATAAAAAAAATGTTGCTCGGGGTTGGAAATGTGCCCGGTTGGCGATAGGCTTGCCACCTATCACATTGTGTGATTTAGTGTCTTCGGCTAGTCGTGGGTGCCCTGGTTATGTCTCTGCCTATCTCTTCGGGGATATGGGCGTTACGATGCTAGGTATATGTTGAGCCGAATGCGTAGGTCCTAATCCTCGATGACATCCCTTCCAACATGTTCAAGCCAGAAGCGCACAATAATACAAATTTTTTGAACTGGAGTAAAATTCCGCATCCCTGCAACAGTGCCGAAAAACAAGGTTGCTTTAGTCACCAGTATATGTACCGTATTGCAAGTAGTAAAAAGCGGTTGTTATAATATTACAGACAAACACTTCAATTTTATTTATTCATATAAAGTATAGATGTATAAATAATTTCTACATGCACGTAAATCTTTTTTGCACTAGGTATTTTCGGGATAAACTTCGAACTCCTTAACAGATATTGATTCAACTGTTTGACTTGATTGTTCTACTTACACTATATCTATCTCTGTGGTCTAGCGGACCGGCGTCGGACATGACTATTTGAGGTCCCGAGTTTGTTCCCCGGATCCGACAAAAAATAATAGAAAACGAATATTTTCAATTTTCTAATAAAATTAACGTTGCCCGGTATTGGATATGTGCCCGGTTGGCGATAGGTTTGCCACCTATCACATTGTGGGACTTAGTGTCTTCGGCTATTCGTGGGTGCTGTTATGACCCAAGATAGTTCCGTAAAAAGCTAGATAAGCATTTTACTAACTCTTGTGAATTTCCATAACGTTGTGACTACTTGCAGCATTTTCATTTACTTGTTTAATTAATTTTATATTAAAATCAGTTAGATTCTGTCCGTCGCGTAACACGGGTTGCTCCGGAAATCGGTACTAAAAATCAAGTGTAATTGATTGTTTTAATAAAGTACTAGTGCAGTGCAAAGAGTTTTTTTTAAAAAAAGACAAACAGGGACGGCCTCCTGGTTGTGCCTTTGCCTACTCCTTAAAACTTCGGGGATATATGCGTGGACATACTTTTGAAGATACTTATATCTAAACAAATCCTCGGAGAACTAAATAACCTAACACATCTATTCCTTGTAGCTCATAAGACACTGCAAGATCTCAAGCATCAATGCTTTCTCACCAGTGGTCTAGTTGCTAATGATTAATTTAAATCCATGCCCGCCTATTATGAGCCGCCAAACAGCAAGCAGGTGGTCTATTCTACACAGGAGACCTGGATTAACATTCATTAGATTCAAGATCATTAGATTCTTTGATACCGGTTCTGTTAATAAAATTTTGTCATTGTAATGTTACTTAATAAAGTTGTATGTTCAGGTGGACCCATCAGTATGCTGGCTCTCCAGGGTGTTCTGGAATTGGTGCGTCACCACAACATCGACTACCCCGATATGTATGACCGTCTGTACGCCATGTTCGAGCCGGAAATGTTCGCCACTCGGTACAAAAAGCGTCTCATACATTTGGCTGACATCTTCCTTAGTTCAACGTGAGTACATAGCCGTTATATTATATTCAAACCCTTCAACAGTTAACGGGTTACACTGGCTGAAATAAAAGAAAGATACGACAAACGGATAGTAGAAGTTCGGTACACGTCACTTATCTTTTTTTTTAGTTAATTTGCTATTTAAAATTGTAAAAAACTGTATTTTTATCTTCATAAAAAAAAATTGGTAGTAATTTTCGAAAAAACTACATAATTTCCTTGTTTAAATGATCAGAATTACATACATACATATCTTCAAGCCAAGTCCTTAACATAGATTAGTCAGAGAGTATCCTGCCAAGCAAATACGCCGGTGTCGCTGATGAATGATCAAAATTACCTTTCGAAATCACTTCTCTGGTTTAGCGTTCCGCTTTTGGACTTGACTTCATGAGGTCTTTATTTCGATCTCCGGGTCAGATATAAAAAAGAAATTGTTTTTCTTCTAATTTAAATAAAGCAACACTACCCTGTATTGGATATGTGCCAACAACACTGGACTGTTAGACCACAGAGGCTATTATATTAGAGTTGTAATGTAAGGAATAAAGGAGTTGTAAGTAAGTTGTGTTAGGAATAAATATTGTTAGAAATAAAGATATTTCTGCAAACAAATGAATTGATTTGGTCCAGGTCAGCTGAGTAGAATAGACCATTTGCTACTCTGCCAGAAACCTTCTAACAGACGAGCATTAAATATAGGTCAATACCTATAATAACCACTGGTGGAAGAGTGCTGTGTAGCCACTGCCTGAACTATTCCTGTCGCTATAATGACTCATGTTCATAATGTCATGTCCCGGTCTAGAAGAAAGGATAGCCAATAGGCCTAACATCCTGGCAGCATGACAGCGACCAGGTGCGTACCTGGAACATCTATGATGTCTATAGGCTACATTTGTCTTTAGTCATTGGGAGATCGATAATCTATGTTTGTTGACCTATTACAGTTAAATATTTAAGAAGAGATTGATATTTTTGTCTGTAGTCATGTATTTTATGTAAGTAATACTCGTTTTGAATGAACTTCGAGTATCGAGCGACTTGTAGTTGTTTATAGTGATCAAGTCATGTATTTAATTTTTTGTGGCGTCAAGTCCTGGTCATACGGTTGATCGCTTGCTGGTGGTGATCTAGTAACAACATACATAATCAAACGTCAAAACGTGGAATATTCTAATATTCCATTGCTGTAATTTGTCAATTTAGTCGAGTGATTTGCAGCAGCTCATGTATAAATGTACCATGGATTTACTTATGTCCGCTGTCATTGGCAGTGCTCACAAGTCGCAAGTTAAAAACGCAGTAGTATCTTGTTTGCTGTACCCTAAGCCATAGGTTCGGTGCAGGCACCTGCCGGAGAGCCTGGTGGCGGCGTTCGCGAAGCGCGTGTCCCGACTGGCGCTGGTGGCGGCGCCCGAGGACGGGGCGCTGCTGCTGGGGCTGGTCTCCAACCTGCTGCTGCGGCATCCCGCGCTCAAGCGCATGCTGTGCTGCGAGGACACGCCAGCTGTTATGTCCAACGACCCCTACGTCATGGAGGAGACGTCGGCGGCGCGCGCGTGCGCGCTGGGCGCCTCGCTGTGGGAGGTGCGAGCGCTGCACGCGCACTGGGCGCCCGCCGTCCGCGCCGCCGCCGCTGCGTTACTGCATCCCGACCGCGCCCCGCGCTCGCTCGCTCCGCCCGACTCGCAGGTACTACATACACACACACTCAACTCCAATGTGGTTTCAATATTAAACTAAACAGTTTAGTTGAGAAATTATTGTTTTATTTTTACAGTCATTCGACACAGAACTAAAGAAAAGGTTCAGAACGATTGAAATGACCTTCATACGGCCGCAAAGTATGGCGCTGCCCTCTGGCGAAAGATTGTTGGAGTACTGGGAACTCATGGCTTGAAGGTCTGAGGGCGCGGGGCTCGCGCTCGGGCCGGAGACACAGACAAGCCGAGGGCGTCGGTGACGTGTGATACATGTTGAAATTGTTGACAAATATTTATTGTGTTTTTCAAGTCACAGAAATAAAAATATTACAACTCGATTATTAAAAAAATGTATAGAATCAAAATATTATTTATGTTGGTATAACGACACATTGGTTGAAAAAAAGCAAAGAAAATTCTGCACATTACAAAGCACTTTCGTATTCAGCATAATGTAACATAATAAGCCGTACAAGTTGTGTTCGATTTTTATTTATTGCATTCGTTAACACGTTTACCGAATTATTCTTAAAGTAAACGTATGTGATTTGAAATAAACATTGAATAAACAATCACGTTAAAGCTTTCTTTTAATTAATATTTATCGTATATTCGAATGCTTTTTAGCTTACTCGCATTGTTTAAATTAACCAAAAACAATTATTTACGTAGTTTTTTTTATCATTAGAGTCTCTCTATCTATTCCTACTTACATCTTTTATTGCACAGTAATAATAAGTAATGAAAAATAACTTTAAACTTAAAAATATTTATGAAAGTTTTACAATTATACTTCAATCTTAATATAAATTACACTTGATTTATAATAATAACGAAAACTAAAATTCAGCAGATTTATAAATCATTTAGCGTTAGTTTTAAGTATTTATATAATTACTTTAAAATAACTAAATATCAAATTGAGTATTAAACCACGTTTTTACGGCAGGTTCTTTGTTACATTTAGCAACAGAAACTGGAAATAAATACAAAACATACCTATTTTGTTTTCTTAGTTTAATATAGTTAAATTTGTAAATATGTTATTTTTATGTTGATCGCCGACGATTTACACGTATGTTAGATCTATTATCAAGTATAAATATAAGAATGTGATAAGTGATGATGTGATTGATTTCGTTTTGAAAATAAATGTAATTACTTATCCAATGTAATCAAGTTTACTGTGTAGTATTTTGGTTGACAGAGTTTGGACTAAATTATATATTATTAAAGAATTATATGAAATACTAACAACCGATATAGCTCTGTAGAAAACTCAAACCTTGGCCAAAAATGCAATGAGCTAAATTTTATGAATTCATCTTTTTGGTTTTCCTTCATTTTCACATTCAACCTTTGATTATATTCATATATCCGTAATTTCTTGACTTGAAATTAATTTAAATAATAAACATGCCATCTAAACTCCGACATTTTGTTTTTTTTTATTATTACTTCGCAAATTTTTTAGAACATACAATATGTATATATAAATACATAACTGAAGTCCCAAATACAAAACACCTATTAATACGCTCGAGAATGATAGCAATCTTGACAGATAACACAAATTTATATTATTTTAAAATGTTATACAATATAATAAAAGTACAACCGTTAAAAGAATGAAGAATTATCTTTTCTAAATAAGTAATTTAAATATTAACAAAGATCAGGATAATTTCTACGACAAACTTTTTTATGAGTGTAACAAATGGTGTTTTTGCAATTTTTTAAATAATGTGGCTTCGAGTCAAGGAATTCGTGTATAGAGTATTCTTTCGGGGATCGCAAGTTTTTTAAGTGAAGTATTAACTGCTGTAAAGTAGTTGACATTTTGCACTCTAATATTTAAACTTAAATGTAGAATATTAGCATGTTGATTACTTTTTTATATCTGAATATCTGTGATAGGTAATAGTATATTTATAAGGAATAGAGAAACCAAAGCGGTTTTGGCACCATCGAGAGAAAAGATTATTGAATTTCATGTTTATTAATTATAATAAAATATAATATTAATCATGAAGAAATTAGCGTATCTTGTATTTCCTCGTTGCCGAAATCTCATTACATGAGCTGGAGTAATGAGGCCACCGCTTTACCCAAGACTCTGACCTGACTTGTTGACGACTTATGGCTAATTATAATTGAATCCCGATTTTGGTAAATTTGATGCCAAATTGATTAAAATTTCTACTTGACTAATGGCAAAATACTAACGTGAATGCCAAAACCTAAAGAAAGAAAAACCAAATGACGCATTAGTTGTCACCATAACTGACTGTATTATTATATACATATATATGTTTATGTATCAGTTTCTCTATAACTTTTTAATATAGCTTCTGCTTTAGATTTTGATTCACTGGAAGACTAGTAAAAACAGCTTTTGTTAAAAAAAATTGTTGGGTAATCATTGGTAATTGAATTATTTTTTATATTATTATACTTATGGCCATTATACTTCATTCAATTTTAAATACTTCGTCTATTCCTTGTAAATATGGTTACAAATTTCAAATTCATAATCTATGCTATTAAAGTATCGTTTATTGTACCCGTAGAAACGGATCCCAACATAGATTCACTCAAAGGCACATTTAAACAATTAAAATTGTATATTAAAAGATACAAAAATACGACTTTGAGAAACAGGTCCATGTCAGTTATAATCTAGAAAGTGACCCAATTAAAAAAAAAACTTAAAATTTGTGTAGCCCCCTCTGGCTCTTATGACTTCTTGGAGACGGTTAGCGTTATATCCATGATGTTCAATTGTGCAACTCCTCTACTATAACAGTATTGAGCTCTTCTTGAGTAGTAGGAGATGGTATTCATGCTCGTGCACGTCTATTCAGGCTGTCCTAAATTTGCTCAATTGGTTTCAGATAAGGACTACATGGTCACAACTAAACTTCTTATTCTTTCTTTACATATAGCTTTTATTGCGTCAGGCACAATAATTCTGCCAATGTGTTGTGGTAAAAGAAATACAAGACAGCTTCTTTGCTTTACGGAATCAAAGCTGAGAAAAACGCAAAATATAGACACCAATAGATTACCCACATATCACATGCAGACACTCACATTACTACAGCAAATATACTCAGTGTTAGAAATAGGTATGCAATAACTCGACTTGGTTAGATTTTTATATTGTTGGAACGAAGTTCCTTATTGCGCGTTGTGAAAGGAGGCTAGACGGAAAAAATCTTGCGAAAAGTTGTCACGACACTTTTTGCTATAGTAAGCTATTGTAAGCTTTGCGGATTGCGCATGTTTGTTTTTTTTTATTTTTGGAATTTAGTTTTTTATTATTATTTTTTATTTTTTTTCATGTTTCTCTGTCTGTCTCTTTATTTTTATATTTTTTTTACTTATTTTTTATATTATTATTTTTTCATGTTTCTCTGTCTGTCTCTCTCTATAAGAGAGATAGTGATTACTAGAGATTGAGGGGAAAGAGAACTTCGTTCCATCCGGCTGTCCCTTGACACCTCTCAAATTTTTTATTAGTTATGTATGTACTGAGGACTTTAATGAATGATGGATACATATCAAACAAAAGGCACGCAAAGTTAGTAGGGCGAGGGGATTTCTTATGGGAGGATTTCATATAAGGATATGTTATATTTATGACAGTTGAAGAATATATGTTCCACAGTTCCTTCGGCTAAGCCACATTCACATAAGGAGTGGTCTCTTACTCAAATTTTCTTTAAACGAACAGGGGAAAACGAGTGATCCAGTCGTAACCTAATGAAGCAAGAAATAGCAGATTTATTAATTTTTTAAAGTTGAAAAACCACGGTTTTTTGGGGACGGAACTTTGTATGTTGGCATAATATTTATTGCGTTTAGAAATTGACCATAACTCGAGAAATATAGTTTCAAGTTCTAAGAAAAATTTTTGAATCATTGGTATTTCCTATGGTTATAGCCTTTTTAGCACAGGAGTCAGCACACTCATTTCCATGAATATCGCTATGGCTTGGGATCCAAGGTATTTCTACTTTTAAATTTAAGAGGGAACAAGTGTACAATGCTTCTTTAAGCTTTAAGATTAATGGAAATTTGGATTTGGAACTAAAGGGATTACCGAGAAGCAGAATAGACTACTAAGGGAATCAGAAAATATAACAGATTTGTTTAGGTTATGGCTAATGATGAAGTGAATAGCTTCCAAAAGAGCAGTGTCCTCACCAGTGAAAATAGAGGTCTCCGGAGGGCACTTAACGCTGAGGACTACTTTGTATCTTGGCATCCAGACTACCACCCCTACAGCGCCACGTAGTGAGAGCTTCGAAGCATCTGTGTAGACAGTTAACCGGTCTGGCCATCTTTATCGTCTAGAAATAACTTCCTTAAATACATGATTTGCATGGTGATCGTTTTTCTTTTTGCCCAAATCGAGAGATATCACCGGTTTGTATATAAGGGCTTCAAAGCTGATAGTAAACAGGGGGAAGGTTTTTGTTTGGAATATTGGAGATTTGACCTGTGACATTCGAATGTTAACTTTTTAACAGGGTTGGCAAAGTCGAATAGTTGCTTCAAATGTCAAGCTTACTTAAGAGAGGATGGTGAGTCACAGAAAGCACTTTACACATGAACCGGTCCGCTAAATATTGCCGTCTAAGTATTAATGGAGGGTCTTCACATTCCACCTGGAGGGCATTGATAGGAGAGCTACGCATTGCTCCGGAAATTATACGAAGACTCTTAGATTGGATTTTATCGAGTTTATCAAGGCCAGATTTGTTACATGTACTAAATAAGAAGCTTCCATAGTCCAAATGACTCCTAACTATCTCGTTGAACAGCATTTTCTTGGAACATGGATGTGAGCCCCACCAGACTCCGGAAAGAGTGCGAAGTGAACGAACAAAACTTCATTGAGGCGCTCAGCGCATTTAGCAGTATGGCAACGTTCGTTGTCATGCATTAATCTAAAATGTTCAATAATGAATTTTGCTAAAAGGCGTGACATGGGCTTAAAGAACTTCTTACACGTATGTTATATTTTAGCGTTCGCATTGTGTCTGTAAGGCTGTTTTGCTATCATCTGAGAATAGTTCAATTTTCCATTGCCCCATACTTACTCCACTCAGCATATCAAAAATCCCTCAGATTTCTTTCTGCCAGTCCTCTTCTGACTGTGTGTTCACTGATAATGACAACTCTCACCTCAAGAAGACGTGTACGAGTTTCAGTATCGGTACAAAACCAATTTCTTAATACACTACTAACCACGCAGTGGTCATCACGAGTCGAAGTACATCGATATCGGCCTTGATCTGGCCTACAGGTGTACAAGCCTATCTCTCGATATCATCTGATGGCATCCCGTATCGTATTTCGAGGTACACCGAGTGTACGAGCGTACCAGCGTCACCAACACCACCCTCAATCAAGCCACCATCCTAGCTGCACCATTTGCGTCTCGCTTGTGTTTTTTCTTTACATTCACAAACAAGAAAACAACAAAATCAAAGTAAAGAATATTCGTACACTAGGTACAGCAAAAATGGGATTGATTACACGGTGACACAAGTGCAACAATCTCAAATTACGCTTAAATTCGTGACACGGTGACACAAATTTAGCAAATGAAATAAGTGAAAATAAAGTAATAAATTCGCTTGAACATTGGCGACGAGTGACACAGGTGACGACTAAACCTGTCTGCGAGCGTATTTGGTGTTAAGATCCGCGAATGCAGATCTTAGCTTACTCAATCTGTGTTGGAAGTTTCTCTCCATAATAGAACGCGTGAATAATGTCGTCCCGCAGACAGATGAAAATAACTAAATTTTGTATCGCGTTTATTGTCATGTGCATATTAAAGTTGTTTGGTACTACAGACATACATCAATTGTATTTGTTTAGAAGATAGTGTAGGGACATATACGAGTCGACGCAGCCTACATTGTTCAAAGTTTCGTTTTACAATATTAATTTACAAGGCTTCGTAACACCAGCCATATTTTTTAATTTTAATTTTTGACAAGGCCTCGCAATTTTGGGTGTGGGGTGTAAAACTATTTTCTAAAAGTTTCGTACTTGTGAAAAAAAAAGTGAAACTTATTACATCGTTTCAAATTATTTGGTCTGTGTGTCGCATGTCGCATGACGGTGATGTCAGAGCAGCCGAGGCCAATAAGGCGGCGTCTACAGTTTATAGTTATATGTAGATCAAGTTTCACTTTTACCGTGGTTTCATGAAACCAGACAATCCTTTATTATTATTATTATTATTATTATTTTTAATGATATTTGAAGGCAAACAAGCAGAAGGATTTCCTGATGTTAAGAAATTCACGGCGCCTAGAGACATCAAAGGTGGTAATGGTGCGTTGCCAACCTGAGGCCGGGATGTTAGGCCTCGAGCAAAAGCAAGTTTACCGGCTACCTTACCCTCCGAACCGGAACAAGTCATGACGTTATGGCGGCAGGAATAGGTAAGGCGGTGGTATCAATCCGGGCGAGTTGCTGCTAAACTCTACCACCTAGTCAGATGTCACGGTGTTAGTGACGGTGAGCCTATGCTAGCCTTTTACGAGCTGCCTGGCAAGGAAGGCAGATGGTCTATTCTACAAAGGAGCCCGGACCAACACGGGGGATTAATTGACAAAATGGGAGTTAAAATAAGAGTAGACTAGTCAGAAAGATATGTTACATTAAGGTAACAAGTATTCATGTGATTATTTTTAAAGTAATTTAGCCACTTAAGTAATATGTTGTTTCATTATGACATTAATGGTATCTAAATAAAACTTTCAAATATATTCATGTGGTTTTATTTTATATTTGTATAAAAATATGTAATTATTAACAACCTAATTAATATATTTACAATAACAACAGCTATATTTTAGTATACTGTAACCTTTTTTGGAATTTATAAAAAAAATGTCAAACAACATGATGAAATTTATGTTAAAACTAATCAGAAATTTATAATTCAAATCTTTTACGATAAAACTTTGAGACAAAACGTGTTTTTAACTTCTTTGGGAAACATTTCTTGATGAAAAATATTATTCTACAATTTTCTTTAGTAATTAAATGGCAAGAATTGACAAAACACATTGATAGTCATAAAAAATAATGACCAACGAGGAAACATTAACTTTTAACATTTATTACAGAATATAAAATACATTTTTCTAACGCCTGTACTAGATTTCATGAAAATTTAAACACTCACTGATATCGGTGAGGAATTCAGACCATAGCCAGTAAATATTGTCTCATGAGTATTAATGAATTGCGTCGAATAAGTTTTTAGATACCGTTCTCGTATAGATACCGTCAAAAAGAGACAATATTTTTTTTTATAGAAGAGGAGGCAAACGAGCAAGTGGGTCACCTGATGGAAAGTGATCACCTCCGCCCACGGACATCCGCCCACAATATTGAAGTTATACTTCTTTTGGCGCGTTAGGCAAAAATGATGAGGGTAAATTTTTACGATGCGCGCGCACACCGTCACGAAAAACCGACATGATGAAGTTAGCTATGAAGTTAGCTATAGATAACATTTTAGTTTTTAAAAAGATTTTTATCTTATTACGCCGAAGAAGTATAACTTCTAACGCGTGTACATAAGTACACACACACTTTTTTTTAATTAAATCTAAAAATATAGCAGACGTTTAAGGTAGCTTTGAGCATATACAAATTACAACTAAATAAAATTATAGTAGAACAACAGCTTTAATAGATAATATTATGTACATTTTTGGTTCAGTGAAAGCAACGTTTATTACAGAGTGCAGACCAATACTTTTCTTTAATACCTTTTTTGTGTTATAAAGTAAAGCGAGTAGGTGGGTACACTTCATTAGGTGCTCAAGAAATACACATCGCTTACAGACGGTGAAGGCGTTCATGGCGTCCCTGCTACTACTAAAAGTCTTACAATACATGGAACAAGATGTTATACAAACTAAATAAAGTAAATAATATCTACAAACGTAAATAACAGTTATATTGAGTGTTAATGACCAATATTTACTAATTACATAAACATATTAAAGTCTTGTGTAAACTTTATATTCCTTACTACTATTTTATCACATAAAAATTTGTTACTTATTATCATGAAAAAGAAAACAATTTGGTATCTAATTAATGCCGTCGCCGGGACCTAATAGCTCGCTAGCCGGTGACAAGTTTGCCGGACCAAATTCCTGTCAAGCGATAATTCGTAAAATGCTTGAGAGAGATGTATTATTTACTGATCATGGGGAACGTCAGAAGCGGCTCCATAGATGGGACAGCAGCAGCCTCTCAATTCCGTAAAAAAATAGTTATTCCACACCGGAGCGGCAGCTGACGTTTACCATGCTTCATAATACCAGAAATTACTGACATAAAAATATTTGGCTACCTAGAATCTAAATTCGACAGAGTTTCTAACTGTTAAAATTAGTCACACCAAAATAATGAGTAAATTCATTTTTACTCAAGTTGCGTCATATCTATAAAACATATAAACTATAAGGGCGGGTTGTTCAACGTACATTTAACGGACACTATTTGAACAAACGTTAAATCTAGAAACCCTATCATTCAGTGCAGTTGAAAATAAAATATTTTTTTTAAACCACACCAATTTGGTTTCTTTTCAAAAAAAACTACTCATAATTAAACACTTGAACCACCCACTGTAATTTATTGGTTACCTTTTCCATACACATTTTAGTGTGCTGGAATTATTGTTTAACAGCAGCCAAGCATGCGAATCTCCAAATTTCGGGTAAACTTCGCATATAGGCTGAGATGAGCTAAGGTATGTCTTATCCAAGCCTATAGGCTACACTACCTGCCAAATTCCACTTCCACAAATTAAAAAACCTATGCAAAACGTTGCAGGAATCTGACTGCGTCTTATCCAAGTCATACTGATTGCTTTAATGGAATAGAATTTACCACAAAACTGTTAAAGTATTACACCAGATGGCGATGGGGTTATACCCCTACGATTATGAATTTAGAGTAAAAAACGAAGATCGTTTGTTGCATTGTGTCTGTAAAATATTTTTTTGTGTTAATATTAACACGAAAATGAAACAACCCGCCCTGTCGATTTTATTTATATCACAAATGTTAATCATCAACATGAACTATTGGCTCCTGGCTCTCACTGTGCGCCGGCCGCGTGTTGTGGCAGCACGTTACCTGAGGGCTCTCCTCTCTCTGCCCCTGTCTCTCTTCACTCCCGGTGTCGTGAACCACAACAGTGACTAGACTAGACTTACAACACTTCTCCTCTGCAGGCGGTTCTTTCTTTTTGCAACAACTCTGCTGTTCTGTCCTTAGTAAAGTATCTTCTGCATTTGGACTGTCTTCCTTCCCATGATGGCAAGGCGTTGACTGGAGTTTTTTCGCTCTGGCAACTTTTGAGGGACATTTCTTAGCTCCGTAGTAGCAGGTGTTGCCACCGTGCGAGCTACTCGCCGGGAAGTAGTGGGAGGGTTGAATGCATGTCCGGGTTTGACACACGAAAAGATCCGTTTCGGAGGTTTGTGCCGAATTTAGTAGGGGGGGTGTTGCGCTTTCAGCTGAAATGATGAAGTCTTATCCATACACATATATAAAAATTAATCCCCATTTGGGTGGTCATCGCTTCAAATCTGAACGGATGGATAAATTTTTATAAATTTTTGCTTATTATTTTCCGGGGAAGGTTCATATATATATAAATAATATTCATAGTAAAGACAGGACAACTTTCATCAAGTCAGTTAGTTTTTGTTATAACTAAAACTGTTTCACTTAATTTTTTGCTTTACCGTTGTATTTGCTTCTAACACGTTGTCCTTAATCGTCAACAAAAGTTTTTTTTTTATTTAAATAAAAAATATAACCTGCAAAATAATTTAATTTTAAAATCTAAACCACAGTTGAAAACAATTACGAAAAAGCAGTGAACAAATTAGCAACGGTTGGTAACATAATTGATTATTATTTAAGAAAAATGAAAATTTATCCCAAGCTCGGGAAAATATTAGTATTAAAATTATACACTTAAACATTCAGCTTTTCCAAGATAATTTAAATACCTCAGTGAACTATAATACTTAAACTGAACTGCTTTACTTTAGATACTAACTACAAATGATTTAAACACACTTTATTATATTGTGTTTATGTATTTCATGTTACTAGACTACAATAACTGGTTTTAATGGCAGCAGCTACTAGAATATAAGCTCGAGTCTACTACTATTGATAGGTTTACCCCTTTCTTTTGAAGTAAGATAAAAAAAAACAAGAGACCAACTGCGACCTGTAGACTTCGTCTTTATTACCAACATAGTCTTTAACATCAGGAGTACTTTTTGAGTAAGTGAATCGGTCATATTATCTTCCAAACCATAATATAACAGTAATGAGCACTGAAGATGACTATCAGCACCAAGTAGAAAGAATCCAACAAATTAAATGAATAAAT
>NJDC01006090.1:94964-110845 GCA_002245475.1 Calephelis virginiensis
AAAAACCACGTTGGCCGGGATTGGATATGTGCCCGATTGGCAATAGGCTTGCAACCTACCTACATTCTGTTTAAGCGGCTAATCGTGGGGGACCTGGTTGTGCCTCTGCCAAAGGCGTCAGGAATATGGGCGTGAAGAAGATGCTTTATAACATATAACGACGAGGCTTTCGCACCCCTACCCCCAAAACTATAAATATCTACTAATATCTACTGTCTATATTTGTATAGGTACATAATGAGCTATATCGAGTGAATGCATAGACATGTACGTGTATCGGTAAGTGTCCGGGGAGAGAGCAGTGTCCGTCTGCTGCAGTTCCACCGCGTCCAACTCCTTGCAGAGTTTCCCCTCGCAAACCTCCCAGCTACATTTCTCGGTATTGCACCGGTCTGGTACAACGTTAAGTTTTTTTTAAAAACTAATCGAAGGAACTTAACGTAACATTGTCTATCCGTAGTAGTTCGATTAGCAACATCTCGACAGCGCAACACGAATATAACGGGACCAAGTCTATTCCTTAGTGATGTTTTTCCTTTCTTCACATTTGTGGTCTAGCGGTTCAGTTGTCGGACTTGACTGCATGAGAACCCGGGTTGGGCACCAAAAAGAAAATTGGGTTTTCCTACCTATTCGGGATATGGGCGTGAAGATACTTCTTAAAAGTTGTAGAAATATTTATTTGTAAAAATATATTCTTTAATTTTTAGAAGTTCCATTTAAGCTAAAAGTAGATCACCGCAAGTGAAGTATTATGAGAAACTTTCAGTATTAAAAAATGAGGAGTCGGTCTGTTAAAACAATGTAAGCTCTGCCTACCGGTGTCGTCGCACTCCGGCGTGCAGATCACCACTCGCTTGGTGCCGAAGCACTGCATCTGCAGACGAGTCAACTTCGTGCCAAATAAGAAGTACCCTGGGAACACAGGAATTTAGTCAAAACTTATCAATATAGTCTTAATTAAGTCTAAATTTATTAATAGTTTTAATAAAAATAAAAAAGTCATATAAGACAACTCGAGAACTATTGGGGATTGGTATGAGCCAAATTCAGAAAAGTTTAAAACTAATTTGTGTTCAGTATTTTGAAGACATTCTGTAGTTCAGGTGGGAATTATCCGAATGAATAACAATTCAAATATTTATAGTGGCCTTAAGTTTACTACTCACTCTACAAGATCATAAATTTAAAAAAATATTTGGATTAAAGAAACCAGACGAGAGAATTGGTTTCCAAATACCTACAGTGTAATATGTTCTCAACATTTTACGCCACTGCTGCATTTTTCGTGGTAGCGAAAGTTGTGGAGTAAGTCGACGAAAAAATTTACGTACGTTAAGGATTCTCGCGAACGCTGCCTAAATGGTTAGAGATGTATGGTTGACTTCTATAGAAAAGTTGTAGAACTCAATAATGCCTACAAAAAAGTCCGCGATAGTATAAACCAAACATTTATATTTTTTAGCCATTATAACCACTTTTCCATAGAATTAAAAGCAATTAAAATTATTAGCCTATGTTTATTGATCATATTATCGTCAAATACTAATCTTTATCCAAATAAACTATTTATTGAGCAAGATTGTTTCAATAGCTATAAATTACTGTTTATTTTATTCCAATCGGACAATTCATTCAAAAGATATTACCAATTTAAAATTGTAATTGGTATTAAAATGAATGATGGCCGCCGGCCGATATGTGTCGCACGACTCGCATGGCGAAACCGCAGGGGAGGGGGGTGCACATCTATGAAGCTGGTTGCCGTAATTAATATTTAATTATTTATACAATTGTATTTAAGGTGTTTCAGTACCTACAACGATTCCGATCCAGTGGTAGTTTATTTATTTATATATTTATAATATTATTGTAAAGAGGAAAGGTTTGATTTTTTGTTTGTTTGAAATGTAAAGAGTAAGTAAGCAGCTTCGAAACTACTGGACCAAATTAAAAATTATTTCACATTTAGAATGCTACAATATCCCTGAGTGAGATAGGTTTTGTTTCATCAAAATCGATGCAGTACAAGCCAAGTTGCGCAGGCGAAGCTGCGTGAAACTGCTAGTACTTCATAAAACAAAAGGCATATCGATAAATAATACTGTTCTTATTAAATACGTACCATCCCTAATCTTACATAAATATTTTTTTTTATAGAAGAGGAGGCAAACGAGCAAGTGGATCACCTGATGGAAAGTGATCACCTCCGCCGACGGACATCCGCAACACCAGGAGTATCACAGATGCGTTGCCGACCTTTAAGGAATGAGTACGCTCTTTTCTTGAAGGTTCCTAAGTCATAATCTTTTGGGAATACCGCCCTCGGTAACTGATTCCACAAAGGTGTTATATTTATAAATATAACGCTTTGATATTGTAAGGGCTAACAAGAAAGCAGTTCCGCGCTTCCCCGCCCCTCAGGTAATGCCAGAATTGTTTCAAAGCAAAATTATAAAGAATAGATGTCTATTGGGATGTATGGTCGATGTTAACCGGGCTTTGTGGGCCGAGCAGAATGCTCAGCCCGAGACATCATTATTTAGATGGATTGGACTGTTCCCTACAACGACAGCAACAAGGGTTGTCTCCCGGGAGACCGTACCTCGAGCGGATCTTGGACTGCGTTACTGGTTACTGGGTGGACATGATGGTGGAATAGTGGCGGCTCGTCGCTCGGCGTTAGGCGCCGGGCGCAAGAAAAGTATTCGTCGCCGAGATCGGCGGCGACGGTGTAGTGTGGTGTCCTGTGAGTTAGTGTTGTTCGGGTTGGGAGGGAGGCTTGCGTTTGGCGCGGTTATTTGATCCGGAGGATATAGGACGTGACTGGGTCTCCTAAATTTGGTGGGCACGTTTACGGGCGATGTGTAGTCACACGTGGGTGCTAACACCGGGTTTGGAACCTAAGTATCAGGTTCGGTTATGTGTAGCAGAATAATTTTTCATGTGACTTGCTGTGACCCCGTGTGTCCGTCCGCAGGGAATTTCACGAAATTATTTAAAACAAAAGTAGCCTAAGTTACAACAGCTACTTTCCAGTGAAAGTCTTTTAAACATCAGTCCAGCCGTTTCGGAGAGTAGCCGGAACAATCAGACAGAGAAACAAAAATAATAAAAAAAGAGATTTTTTGATTGATGTGCCTTACACACGCGTGTTATAAAAAGCTGGAAATTTTAGTATATACCTACAGACATTCCAATTTTATTTATTTGTATGTATGTATAGATATCGAATAACATTGGTCACAGAACTGTTGCCAAATATATTCACGAGTAAATCCAAAACTATATTAATACTAGCTGATCCGGCAAACGTTGTTTTGCCATATAACTAATTAAATGACGATTTATCAGTTATCAACCCGGGATAAAAAAATGATTAAATTACTAAAATGACTATTAAAAAATAGGGGTTGGTGATAAAAGGGTGAAAATTTAGGGTTCTATGTACTTTTATATACTGTATCATAAAAAAATAAAAACAAAAAATTTTGTCTAAAAAATTAAAAAATTTAGGGGTGGACCACCCTTAACATTTAGGGGGATGAAAAATAGATGTTGGCCGATTCTCAGACCTACTCAATATGCTCACAAAATTTGGTGAGAATCGGTCAAGCCGTTTCGTAGGAGTTCAAGTTCGAACCCCGTAACACGAGAATTATATATATTAGGTATTGGTAAAGTGACAAGAGTGAAAGAATCAATTCATTTTCTTGTGTCGTGTGATGTATACAATATGTATAACGCTTTCTTTGTTTAAATCTTATTACTCTCTGAGAATATAGCCTACCTACGACTTCTTTCCGATTACGTATACCATATCATAAAAAAACGACGGGTTGCACTCCGGGAGTGCCGGTAGAAGTGAACGCTTGAATATTAACGTTGTGCATTTTTGATATTTTGGAATGGTTAGGGAATAGTCAATAGAATAAAGCACTAATTGCTTTATCAGTATGAAAGTACTATCATTTATGTGGTAGAATACAATATTCATTTATTGCGCTATCGTACACAAACATGACAACACGAACATTCGCGCAAGCGCCCTGCGCAGTCTTACGAAATTTCAGGTCACTTGTCCTGACGCGAGTGTAGAAGTTTTTACCCATTCCAATAAAAGTGCGCAACGCCACTAAAGAAGTTTTCACTTCAAAAATTTACCTGTCTCTAGTGGCAGAAATGTTGTTCTAACCATAAAATTTCGGTTGTATAGGTAAGTGTATTAATTAATGTTTCATGCCACCCACGCCGGTTCTTGGCAAGGTAGACAGAATAGCCTGAACAAGATTTACTGTTTTGATTAAGGTTTTAATGTCATTTTAAAATTTTGCACTCACTTGGCAACCTTACTGTCACTTGATGGCCTAATTAACAAATATTCACTTATATTTAAAGATTTCTATAATAGGCAGGAATGTAAAATTTACATAAAATAAACTTTCGATATCGAAAAATTTATAGCGTCAAGAAGAAGTTTGTTTCGCCGTTTCTTCTCCTGCCTGACTAGGTTTGGAAACAGTGGTGGTACGAGGTAGATGTGGTAAAATTTAAAAATTACATTTTTAAAATAAATAATGAAACTGATTACAAATATAAATAATTTGTTAAACAATTATAAAATAATATTTTAACAGACTCCAAAAAAGGAGGAGATTCTTATTTCGAATATGCATTTTTTATGTTTGTTACGCGATTACTCGGCCGAAAGTCAACTGATTTTGATGTTTCTTTTTTAGAAAGATAGGTAATGATTCCGATGTGGTCCCGTATTAGTTTTATCATGATCTGACAAGTGGTTTTATAATTACATTAAATAAATGGACACATTTTTCACTTATCTTGACGACTTCGTCTTTCAGGTCGGCAAGATAAGTGAAAAATTTACGAATTGATTGAAAGTTCATTTTATTACATTAGTTCATTTTATCTTTGATCATGTATGCTAGCGAGTTACAGGGCGTCTCACCCAACATCATTCCGAAAACGACAGCCAGGAGCAGGTGGACGTTGTAGACCATGACGCACAACATCAGCAGATACCCGACTATGTTGTGGATGACGAACACTATCGTCTGGTGGCTGTTCACCAACGTCCTGTGAATAGAGGGCAATGGGTCAGGCCTATCACTACATAGTATAAAACAAAATCGCTTCCTTTGTCCCTATGTCCCCTTGTATGCTTAAATCTTTAAGACTACGCAACGGATGTTGATGCGGGTATTTTTTAAATAGATAAAGTAATAGAAGAGAAGGCTTAAGTATATTTTATACCCGTGCGAAGCCGGGGCGGGCCAATAGTTTTTTTACAAATAGAAAGGAACAACGTTGCGAATGATGTTTACTACTGTCTGGTTGCTATTGACGAAAGTGAGACAACTTACTACAAAAGATCCGGCTTTCAAATGTAAAAAAAAATCAAAACCGATCGTAGCAGAAATCAGAGAAAAAAATACGGTACGGCTTTATCATTTTTTGTGCATTTTCAATTCTTCAATAATTTTTTGCCTGACAACACTATACAAGTTTTCCTCACAAGTTAGGTCTTCTGCATTAAAGATAATAAGACAATACAACACGACAGTAAGATATCTAATAATTATTAAACCAGATTATTATATAACGTGGTTACAGACGCACTGTTAGTGATAAATAAAAAGGCGTTGGCTACCTTTCACGAAGGCAGATGTCCTATTTTTAAACGAGCTTTCAACCAATGTGAGAACATGTAACTGAGTTTCAAAAGTGGCCATTATATAATATGGGCAAATCATGTAATTGTAGTGCGACTATTGTATGTATGGCACGCTTCCGTCTAAGACAGACGTCGGCCACGATTCTAAGTCGCTGATCTCGGAAGTAGTAGTAAGTCTTATAATCGCCTCTGTAGGTCCGGCGTGAGATCCTTGGGTAGGAGAACAAAAAAAAAATTTATTTTATCAACTTTCTACTAGAACAACGTTGTTCGGGATTAACTGGGATAGGCTATGTGCCCAGTGGGCGATAGGTTTGCCACCTATCACATTTCGGGACCTACTCGTTCTTCGTCTAGTCGTTGGTGCCCTGGTTATGCCACTGACTACACTTTAGAAATACAGGCGTGAAGGTACTCCTATTCCCTAACTTACCAGCCACGAGTGGCTGAAAGAACTTGCACCTTAAGTATATCGGTTGCATTGCTTGGGCATGAGTCCCGTGAGCTGACTAGATCAACTGTCTTCTTATCTTGCAGCAGCTCGTAAGAGGCGAGCTTTCGTTTCATGGGTCATTAACAAGAACAACGTGACTGGGTAGGAGTTCACAGCATTACCCATTCCCGTCGCCATAATATCAGTCACGTTATGATCCGAAAGGTTGAACAGTCAGTAGACTCGCACTTTAGGTCTGGCACCTTGGAAATAGCTACGCAACTATAAAATGCATCTCTTGACCACGGATTTCTCTTACCATTACAAGAGCCATGAGCTCGTGTACTTTTTTATCGCATACAAAATGTCAATTCACCTTATCTTAAGTGAGGTCCACCGACTCACTGGGCCGGAACTGGAGTTGCGGCTCGTCGTCGGCTCCATCGGGTTGACCTGCTCACTGAAACATAAAGATACAATTAATTATATAAAAGACTAGCTGCTACCCGCGGCTTCGCCCGCGTAGTCTATTTATTCAATATTTAACTCTCCAACGCTACCCGTCCAAATTTTAAGATGAAAAACAGCCTTATTCAAACTTAAATATATTTTTATTTAAATATCATTTAAAAAGTATTACACGATAACGTTCAGGAAATAATAAATTTAGAAAGTAGTGCACTGAGCACAACCGTTCAATAAGGAGTCAACCACGCGCATACCACGCGTCTGTGTCGCGCGGTCTTTAAACTATAGTATTAAAATAAATATTATATTCTATTTGATAGTGTTATTTTAAAACTGCAATATCTCCTAAGACATTCATTCAAATCGAGTGATGTGAAATGCAATTTTATTTTTAATTAAATACTTGTGATGAATGATGTATTTTTTTGAATAGAGATAAACATCGTGTTTATAAAATAAGCGTTGTAAATAACGCATTATTTTGAAACAAATTTGGTTACCATAAAAAAGGTTATAATGAGCTAACCTCCAAACATAGAAATGTACTGTCGCGGACTTTTTTTAGGACTTTTAAAGGGGAACAATTCTTTCATAGATGATTTTTACGAAACTTTCACCGTTAACGCAGCGCACGCTCTCAATAGGAAAAAATCCCCCGATTTTAAAACATTTATTATTGGTGCTCCGCTCCTATTGATCTTAGCGTGACGATGTATAGCCTATAGCCTTTTTCAATAAATGGACTTTCTAACACTGAAAGTTCAAGCAAACAAACTAATAAACTCTTCAGCAGTATAGATAGTACAGATTTTGGTTCCGAGCTCTTACAAAAAAATATAGACGAACTGCTTTCATACCAACTTAGTCATAAAAGGCGAGTTTCGGTTCATTTTATGAAAAGAAAAATCTGGAAAATTAATTTGGCTATACTAAACACATTTAGAGGTGACGTAGTTTTGCACGTTTCCATGTTTATATTCTTTTATAATAAGGTTGATAAGTATACTTTTGATTAAATTATCGCTATGAAAAGTAGCCTGTGTTCTTTCGTTCCTCATTAAGTGTCTAAATACAAAGTTTCACTGTTATATTTTCAAAAATGACGATTTTCCATACGAACATTCATCACCTGTTTTTAGCCCAATTTTTTCCCCCAATTTTCGCTGTAAAGAGTAGCCTATGTTCTTTCATTCCTCATTAAGTGTCTAAATAAAAAGTTTCACTGTTACAGCTTTAAAAATGACGATTTTACATATGAACAGTCATCTTCTCTTTTTAGCCATTCTCCCCCATTTTTTGCGATAAAAAGTAGCCTATGTTCTTTCGTTTATCATAATGTGTTTACATATGGCGTCTAAATACAAAGTTTCACTGTTACAGCTTTAAAAATAGCTAATTTCCATATGAACATTAATCCCCTCTTTTTACCCATTCTCCCCTATTTTTTGCAAGAAAAAGTAGCCTATTTTGTTTCTCGGGGTCTATTCTATCTCTGTACCAAATTTCATCAAAATCGGTTCACTGGTTTAGGCGTGAAAGCGTAACAAACAGACAGAGTTACTTTCGCATTTATTATATTAGTAGGGAAGTAGGGATTTTTAACCAATTTTGCTAGTATGTGTATCATAATTTCTTTGCGTGTTTTTCGTTACTGATAAGCTAATGTACGTGGTTCATCGTTATGGAGTTATGGTAAAAATTACTGTTAAATATTTTTCCTACGCAAATTGTGCCACCCCCGTTAACCCTCATATGGGTTGATTTTCAAAAAACGTTTAGATACGAGGGTTGATCCAAAAGTTCTAAGCCCGACCAAGAATATGAAAGAAAAGTGGGTCTAAACTTATTTTTATTTTTCGACATAGTCTCCATCTAGCTCAACACACTTCTTCCACCTGACCTGCAACTTGTTCATCCCCTCGAAAAAAAAAGATTCCGGAAGGTCGGCGAAATAGTCGTTTACTGCGACTATCACCTCATCTTTGGTCGAAAATTTCGAGCCACCCAAGTGTTTTTTTTTTTAATTTGGAAATAAATAACAATCCGAGGGGGCTAAATCCGGCGAATAAGGTGGGTGGGGCAGCAATTCGTAGCCACAATCATGGATTACAGACATTGTTTCAACCGAAGTGCATTGTCTTGATGAAACAAAGCTTTCTTACGCAACATTCCCGGCCTTATTTCTTTTATTTCTTCCCGGAGTCTTCGTAAAAGGTTACAATAATAACTAGAATTTATAGTTTGACCTTTCGGTAAATAATCTACAAAAAAAATGCCCTTCACATCCCAAAAAAGAGAAGCCATGACTTTGTTAGTCGACAAAACGACATTAGCCTTTTTCGGTGTAGGAGAGTCTGATCTTTTCCACTGTTTGGATTGTTGCTTTGATTCAGGAGTATGGTGATGAACCCAGCTTTCATCCATGGTAACAAATCTAGGCAAAAAGTCCTCGGGATCAGTCTCAAAACGTTCCAAACAAAAGTCTCACGAAATTGTGTATCAAACTCGTTTTTGTTCACCTGAAAGCAACCTCGGGACCCAGCGAGCAGAAACCTTATGGAACCCCAACTCTTCCGTTATTATGTGTTGCACCCGGCCATAACTAATGTTTGTTATCTCAGCTATCTTACCAATGGTCAAACGTCGGTCACCCAGTACGAGATCACAAATTTTATCGATGTTTCCTTTCGTGGTAGAGGATGTAGGCCTTCCACTCCTAGGATCATCTTTAATGCTCTCACGACCGCGCTTAAACTCAGCTACCCACTTCTTGACAATGGAATACGATGGAGCAAACTCCCCAAAGTGCCAAAAAGTGCCAAAAGGCCTATCACCAAAAGACATCTTGATGGATGTCTTTTGGTGATAGGCCTTTTTTATTGAGGTATTTAATGACTGCACGGCGATCAATTTTCTCCATTATTGAAAATTGCGTCAGATTGCTTCAAACAAATAATCACAGAAAATTTATATTGTGCAGTATCGGAATGAAACTGCGCACAATAAATCAATATGACACATACTGACAAATGAGCTCCATTTAGGTTAGGCCACGAACTTTTGGATCCACTCTCGTATGTATCTCATAATTTGTATTGCAGAGCATTATTTCAGTGTCACGCAAAATATTTCAATAGAATTAAATTTCCCATACAAACTTAGCAACCCCCTTTAACCCCCAATGAGGTTAATTTCGAAAAAACCTGAAATACGTGTTTCATCATTTGTACTAAAAAGCATTAATTCAAAGTTTCCTGTAAAAATGTGCAATAAAAATATTTTTATAATACAAACTTTGCCACGCCTTTTAACCCTTTTAGGGGTTGAATTTCCAAAAAATAATATGCCTATGTCCTTCTCATGAATGCAAACTATTTACATACCAAATTTCAGCAAAATCGGTTGGATGGTTTAAGCGTGAAAAGGTAACAGACAGAAAGACAGAGTTACTTTCGCATTTATAATATTAGTGTGGATTTTGAGGACGGGTGAACTAACGTTCGTTACTATTTTAACTTACGTTCGTCACTCTTTTAACTAACGTTCGTTACTATTACGATGGACGTAGTTAAGAGCGATGAATGTGGAGGAAACTTGGTCTGAAGATCGGGATCACGTTCGCTGTATTTTTTCGTACAATAAGACAATAACCGTGACACGGCTACCCTTTACCCTGATTGATCAAATGGTTTTCACGAGAACCATCATCTTTTTGAGCTCAATACACTAGCACAGACAGATGTAGTCTTGCAACGGAAGATTGACAAAATAACCCAATATCGACAATTATTGTGTTACTAATAATTAACAGGCTTTTTCGGCGTTTTCAACCCTCTTAGAAGCAAACAAACGACCTATCATATCAAAAACTATCAGTTCATTTTTGATACATCTCATATTTTACAAATAAAATAAGTGAAAATGCAAGTGGGTCATACTCCCCCCGATCATAGAAGACCTCGCCACGTGTTATCGGATCCCCCGGACCCAATAACCGCGGCAAACGCTATTCTCCCAACTCCAAACCGGAACACGACAAACTCACACCACCTTAACACAACACTGCACCGTCGCCGCCGGTCTCGGCGACGAAGACCTCTCTTGCGCCCGGCGCCTAACGCCGAGCGACGAGCCACAAATACTCCTCCACCAAGTCCACCCAGTAACCAGAACGCAGCACCAAGTCGAGGTACGGTCTCCCGGGAGACAGCCCTTGGTGCTGGCGTTGTAAGAAACAGCCCAATCCATCTAAATAATGATGTCTCGGGCTGAGCACTCTGCTCGGCCCACAAAGTTCGGTGAAGTTGTAAAATCGCAAGATTAGCAACAAATTAGTCATTCAAAAAAAAAAAAGTGGGTCATATGGTAAGTGATCACCGACGCTTACAGACATCCGCAATATCAGGTGTACCACTGACGAGTTTCCGAACTTTTAAGAAGTAGGTGCACTCTTTGCTGTTCCCAAGTTCTCATCAGTGTTGTGTTCCGGTGGCAATCGTATTTTTACCGTCAAAATCATTTAAGATGATTAATATTGGGCTCTGGTTGGCAACACACCAATGCCGTCTTTGGTTTCCATAAATGACGTATATTTTTTAACACCAGAAACTAGTAATGATTATAATATTCCGTCACCACAAAATAACAGCGAATAGAGTGAAGGCGGATATGATGACGACAATCATTCAGTCCCCTTTTCTGTTGCGCCAACTTCCACGTGCATATCGTAAAACTTTGATAGATTACGTAATTTAGTCCAGCCGCATTTACAAAACGATCCGTATCCTGGTCGGCCATTTCATGTGACCGTTCACCGGAAGCAAGGTCGCTGTGTATATTAGTTAATTGCAATCGAGAAACCTTGACATACCTACCGCCCACAACATTCAGAAAAATTTTAACATACCTGCCTAACATATCTACATGGTTGTAGTCGACGATATGGTAAGGACAGGGTACTTTGACCGCCTTGGTCGAGGGGTCAGCGTACACATAACTCCACCGTCCAACCGCGACGGGCACATGCATTTGTGTGTTGAACATTTAAATATTTGCATTTCCGGGTATTTTCGGTAGGAGATATTTAGAAACTGGAAAAAACTGGAGTGGTCTAACATAAACTTAAAATTTCAGAATCCATACATATCTTCACCCCCCGTTCCTTGTGGGTTAGGCAGAGAATATAGAGTGCCAGGTTTCACGATTTCCTACAGACTTAGCATTTTCCATACAAACACTCAGATTTTGGAAACCTTTGACACGCCCCGCGGACCACACACCATACACGTTATATAAAAGGAGGGAATATGATTATTACATACTTAATACAAAAATACGCGCGAAATTACTTACAGTAATTCTAAAACCGTAAACCTTACAGGTAATGTAAATGAATAGTTTATGACAGTAGTAATAAAAGTCAATTTCACTTGCTTCAACAACACATAGAAAAACTAACATTATTTATCATAATTTAATAAATAAATAATATAATAATTTGATAAACTTCGATTACAACTTTTAGGTCTTTTTCCATTTTTATTTTATTTACATTACAAAATGTTATTAGGTAATTTTTGTGGTGAATCAATTACGTGCTTTCAGAAAGAACATAAATTTCTTGTTCCACGCATAAAGACATGTTACTTTTATTTTTTATTGTTTTCCTTTTAATGCTTACAGTTTGCAACTGCCCATTTAGAAGAGCCGCGTGCTTGTTTTAAAAATATTAATAATAATATATTTGAAAATTTCGTTTCTTTGTATTTTTTTCGATAAAAAAGGTAACAAAATATAATAAAATTTATGTAACACCTTTTAGAAATCGCTCATTATTAGACATTATTAAAAAACAAATATAAAAAATAATTTTATTTAAAATGTATTAAATTAAATAATTAAAATGGCGAGATAATTTTCCCTGAGATCTCCAAGAAGGAAATAGGACTATTTTTACAGTATATATTATTAATTCCCCTGTTTCATTACCTGTAACCGCTCTGTAGGAAGCTATAGGTAGGTGAGATAATAAACTTTAAAAGCAGGTGAAGCAGAGGGCAAAAATTATTATGTAATTAATAAATGACTTCTGGCTAAATGATATAAAAATTCAAATAAACGAATTAAGATAATCTTAAACAAATTTAATATGACTAAAGCAACAATTAAATTGTAATAAATAAAACCACACAATGTGCATGTGAATTGCATCAACAATTGTGTAACTTTATAATATCATAGAATAAACAACCTTAAATGTAAAAAGTAATTAAAAGGTCGTTTCCGTTACAAGTACTTTTGATTATCAAAAGGCACCACACCTTAGACTTTAGTTTTATTAGTTCCATTGACTGCATGTAGCGATAAAGATTTATTCATGAGTACATTTTTTAAATTATCTATAAAACATGATAACATCTCTCCAATCTTTGTTTGTACAAAGGTAGGAGGGCCTTTCTTTCCTAATATATTTTTTTCAATTACCTTCCACAAACGTAACGTACAGTAATGTAGCAATGAAACATCTCAATCACGTAAGCTTTGATAATCTTAAAATTAAAAATTCAGGTCAATGAATTCCCGACAAAACCTATATAAAGTGTATCCAAGAATCATCTCGATCACGTCAGTTTTCAAACACCAGCATCATCGCATCAAAATCGATCTATCCAATCAAAAGAAAGACGCCACAGACAGATACAGACACACACAGAGTACAGACACGTCAAACTAACTTATAACAGCCCTCGTTTTCCCTTATGGGTTATGGGGCCCTTATAGGGCTCATTTGTCATCAGTTGTTGAAACAACACATCACAATTACAAGAATCCGTATTAAAATCGGTCCATCCGTTAAAAAAATAAGAAGCTAGACAGACACACACTCACACACATCTAATTTACAACACCTCTTTGTGATGTGCTTTAGATAAACTGCAAAGATTACGAAATAAAGTCCCCGTCACAAAAACATATGAATAGATCTAATTACGATGAATTTAATATGTTTTTTTTTTCAGTGGATTACGTCTCCTATCTTCGAGCTCCATTTTCAGATCAGCTCAGTTGTACCATCATTAGATAGTGTTTTAACTCTTAGCCTTAGGTCTGACATATGTTCAAAAGTGCGTCTTGTATCCATAACGATGCCCACAAATGAGTTGATTACCGAGCGTTCAAACGCTTGGATAGATCTCCATAAAGTATAATTTAAAAAAATCATCTCGATCACATCAACTTTTAAACAAAAAAAAACGCATCATAATCCGTCCGTCTACGATGCCACAGACGGACACACACAGGCACGTCTAACTTATAACAACCCTCGTTTTGCGTGTGACGTTAAAAAAATCACATCGAAATCGTATGTATCTGAAAAACAGCATTTTATTTGAAATTTGCTTTAGCAGATACAATGTGCCTTTTTTATTATTAGTTTTAAGAAGATAATATCAAATGCAAATAATATCGCCTCTTGGAGCTGCCGCACTGTTGGACTTGACTTCAGGAGGTCCCGGGACCGGCAAAAAACGTCCATTAGTCATCAAAATGTAGTGGTTATTTCTTGCAAAAAATTAAAAAAAAAAATTAAAAATGTGAGAAAAGATATAAGGTTTCACGGTAACTATTCCGCACTGACAAAGTCGCGGGTTAACAGTTAGTTATATTATAAAACATGCGCTATGAACAAGGTGATAATACCTATACCTTATTTATTTTATTAGTTTTAATCTTTGAATAAAAATATAACAAGTTTTATACTCTTAATTCATTTAAACAATTATTTAATTTTATGTTTAAATTAACTTAAAAAAAAGCCAAGTGCGAGTCGGACTCGCACACCGAGGGTTTCATTACAAATCTATAAGTATATAAGTTAAAATTCACCCATTACGACATTTTATTCTATGATGTAACTAAGCATTTACAGTTTTCGCATTTTTTTCTTTACCTACACTATACGACGTTGCTTCTTACAAAATTTCAAGATTCTAAGTTTACAGTAAGTACCCTGTAGGTTTTGATTCCCTTGCGAGTTTCTGAAAAAAGGGGACAGACGGACGGACAACAAAGTGACCCTATAAGGGTTTTCCTTTTGACGTACGGAACCCTAAAAATAGGAGGTTTTTAATCAAAGCTGCATCCCTCATTAGACATTAGATACCAATAATTAAAATTAATAAAATAATAACTTATTCCTACATTAATATTTCATTATCATTTTAATGTACAGTATTGATATATATACCAACCGTCCCAAATATATATATATACCATAATATAATAATTGTTAATGTAGTAGTAAGTAGTAACCGTATAATACTGTTTTTATACAGAACTAGCAGCCCGTTACGTGCTTCGCTACGTATATGACCGCATGAATGATATAAACAAAAAAAGAAAAAAAAACTACTGAAAAAAGTTTCAATATCTGTCATATTCTTGTCATAGTCAAAATCCCCATCTGAAAAAGAGTTCAATTTGATTGAAAAATACCCATTAACAAAATGATCCCCCGTTTGTTGAATTTATTTATTACAAAAAATGTGATAAATTAAGAACCGCTCGACCGATTTTATGCAAACTTCACGTAAACCATCTGCTAAATTAGTCCAGTAAAAAGTTAAATGAAACCATGATCTGACCAGTTTTGGCGCAATGAGTAAAAAAGGGTTCATTAATACTTAAATAATTATATGAAAGAAATTTTGATTTAAATTAAGAGGAAAGGGATGAAAAAAATAAAAAAAAGGTTGAAAATGCCTTTTTTTAAAATAACTTAATAACGGCAACGATCAGCGGGCCGCAAGGGGCCTGTGGACCGCTAATTGCCACCCGCTGGTTTAAGTTATCGCAGGTAATAGGTATTTGTATAGCTGTAAAAAATTATCTTTATGTTTCACCAATTCTAACGTGTCGCTTAGTCTAATATTAGATTTTCAAATTTCTTATTTATAACAATTTGTAAGCTAATTAAATTTCGAGTAATTTTTCAGTTAAAATGACGTTTTTTTTGTTGCATTACTTAAGTCAAAATGTGCCTATGTAGTAACGTAAATATAGCCTTACTCATTCCTGTCGCCATAACGAGAGTTGTGTTCCAGTCCGGCGAGTATGGTAGCCCGTAGACTTGGACTTTAGATCTAACATCCCGACCACAGAATAACGACGCACATATAATTATATAATAGTATTTAGGTCACGGTTATCTTATATCTTGTTCGTTGTTATATTTAAAAAAAGAAGCATTTAAAAACACAATTGGTTCCATTAAATATTTTGTAA